>CP088257.1:11800000-12002067 GCA_025258505.1 Fusarium asiaticum | reverse complement strand
CCTAACCCTAACCCTAACCCTAACCCTAACCCTAACCCTAACCCTAACCCTAACCCTAACCCTAACCCTAACCCTAACCCTAACCCTAACCCTAACCCTAACCCTAACCCTAACCCTAACCCTAACCCTAACCCGCTCCGCGTTCGTGCTGCCGCACCCCTGCCGGGAGCTAAAAACACGGGTTCACCCACCCACCCACAAAAACCTTATTATAACCCTAACCCCGGCGTGACGGGCCACGGGCGCTTCGCGCCCTTTATACTTGCGCTACCGCCCTGCCGCGCGACCTGCCGTTAGCGGACTTGCACGGGTTCACCCACCCACCCACAAAAACCTTCTTTTAACCCTAACCCTTACGTCACGGGCCACGGGCGCTTCGCGCCCCTTATCCTTGCCCTACCGCCCTGCCGCGCCCCTGCCGCGAGCTAAAAACACGGGTTTACCTACTTAGCACTCTACCTTGCTTTATTAACCTTGTCTAACCTAGTCCGTATGAAACTGCACTGTATCGCACTGTATAACCCTTATTTAACCCAGTCTATATAAAATCGCACTATTTTGCACTATATAAAACCTTATTTAACTTAATTTATATAAAATTGCACTATTTTATACTATATAAAATCTTAACCTTAATTTCTCCTTTTTAATAACTTATATAACTATTATATCCTTTCTTCTTTACTTATAATTATAATAATAAAAAATCTCTCTTTTTAATTTTAACTTTTTACTTTTTTTTTTATTCTCTTTATAGTTATAATAATACTTTTAATTTTAACTCTTTTAACCTTTAAATTTATTTTCTTTTATACTTTTCTATATATCTCCTTATTTTATTTTTTTCTTACTTTTTTATATTTTAACTCTTATTATTATACTTTTTTATCTTCTTATCTTTTTACTTTTATTTTTCTCTCTTATCTTTATATCTTATTACTTTTTTACTTTTTTAATTTTTTTATTTTTTTATTATTATATTTTTAATTTATTTACCTTTTTAGTTTTTTTTTTTTTTTTTTTTTTTCTTTTAATTTTATATCTATTAATTATTTCTTATATATTATTTTCTTATTTAACTCTTTTTATATATAATTTTATAATTATATTTAATACTTTAATAACCTATTTATTTATATTATATTATAATATAATAAAATAAAATAAACTTATCTTTATTTAAATTACTTTTAATATATATAAATTACTTTTTATATATTATATTAAAAATAACTTATATAATTACTTATAACCTTTAAAATAAATATACTTTTTTATTATTTCTTTTTATTTTATATTATTATATTATTTTATTATTTTTTATTTTATAATTAATATTTATTTCTCTTATATAATTAATTTTCTTTTATTATATTAATTATTATAAAATAACTTATATACTACTTAACTATATATCTCTTTATATTTTACCTTAAATTATTTATATTATTTACTTTATTTTACTTATTTAAATTATAATTAAATTTTACCTTTTATTATTTCTTTTTTTCCCCTATATTAATTTCTTCTATTAATATATCCTCCTTAAATATAAATTAATCTCTCTATTGCCTATATATATTATATATCTCTTTTACCTCTTCCTTATATTTTACCTAATCTAATTAGCTATCTATTACCTAACCCTATACTATTCGGTAATACTACTTCCTACTAATAACCCTCTTTACCTCTGCCTCCTTTAGTAGCTAACTGCTTTTTAATACTGGCCTTTACTTAACCTTTTCCCCTGCTGCCTTATCTCCCTCTTATTCTTTTCCCTTCTATCGGTATATAATAATAATTACTCTGCTTTGCCTGCTATCTTATCTGGCCTATCTGCTCTCTTGGATATAATTTTATAATTAACTCGGCATGCCGGTATAGACTACTAACCCTATACTCCCCCCTTTAACCTTAAAATACTTCTTTCCCTTAACTATTATATATATCTCTTTCTAATTATTATATATTTCCTTCTTTTAACCTTTTTATTATATCTTCTTATTTTATTATTATTTTACTTTTTTACTTTTTTTATTTCTCTTTTCTCTTATATCTCTATTTCCCCTTTTTATATTTATTTCTCTTTTTACTTTCTTATCTCTTTACTTTATTATCTATTTATATTTTTATATATACTCTCTAGTATCTCTATATTACTAATATATTGCCTTTATATCTCTAATTGCCTCTCTCTCTTTTACTTTAACCTTCTTATTCTCTTCTCTCCTATTTCCCTACTTTATATCCTCTTGCCTTTTTATCTCCTTACTTTATTATATTTTACTTCTCTATTTTACTCTTTTATTTTCTTTCTTTTTTTTTATCTTTTTATCCTCTTTTTTTATTACTCTCTTACCCTCTTTATATTTAACCCTTATATATATATACCTCTTTCCTCCTAACCCTAACTCTCTCTCTCCCCTTAACCTTTATATATATCCCTCCCCCTAACCTTTATAAATATCCCTCCCCCTAACCCTAATCTCTCTCTCTCCCCCTAACCTTTATATATATCCCTCCCCCTAACCCTAATCTCTCTCTCTCCCCCTAACCTTTATATATATCCCTCCCCCTAACCCTAATCTCTCTCTCTCCCTCCCCCTAACCATCACATACTCTCCCCCTAACCTTTATATACTCTTTTAATCCGGCTTACTAATACTAATAATTTATCGGCAATAACGGTAATAGTATTACCACTTTAATTAACTTATACTATATAATTCTACCTTAATATTTACTATTAGAATATTATATTATGCCTTATTATTAACTTTTATTTCTTTATTATATATATCTTTATTTTATATCCTATATATCTTATATCTTATATTATATTTATTATCTCTTGCCTTTCTTCCATGCCTCCTCAATCTGAACAACTAACTGACATAACCGACTCGCTTGTATACCCCCGCCATCCTTACCTCCCTATATAATCAACTCCCCTAACCATCTATAAAATTGTCCGTAAAACTCTTCGTCCCATTTGGCCCCCGTGTTAATCCCCATCATCCTCTCTACCTGATCATCCCACCATTCCTTCGCTCGAACTCGTTGTGCCACCATGATCTTGAAAATCAACCCTCCGCCATATTGACATACCCCCCCGACCGCCCGTTGAAATAACCGCCCGTCGTAACTTGATGCTACCCAACTGTTGCATATCGATTGCGGCAATCCGCAATAAAAACATGCCGAAAAATCCGCAAACCGCTTCTTGTCTGTCATCTCTCCCTCTACCAACTCTGCCCCTTGCTGCACCCACTCCCATTCTTCCTCTTCCCTATGCGGACATGCCTCTGCCTCATGATCTGATGTCGCTGCTGACCCTTTCATCTTGCATACTGCACAACACCCTGCCCACTCTGCCAATATGTCCTCGAACCTGCCTACCTCCTCGGCTTCTCGCATTACCTGTAACCGTCTCTCTGTCTCGACCTGTCGAATCAATCGTCGGCTTCGATTATAATCCGCCTCTGCTGCCGCCTCTGCTGCCGCCTCTGCTGCCGCCTCTGCTGCCGCCTCTGCTGACGTCTCTTCTTCTACTTCCACTTCCCTTTCCAACACGCCATCTGCTTCTTCTTCTGCTTCTTCAACAATCCTCTCTTCCCTAACCCTCTCCTCCTTATTACCGCCTGTTGACCTGACCATTGCTCTTCTTTCCACCAACTCTCGACACACATCACACATCTCCTCCTCCTCCTCTTCACATCCAAATCGATCAATGAACCCGTCCATCTCTCGATCCAACACCTCTCTTCGACACCGGCTGCCACCCACGTACTCAACCGTATCTTTATCCCATGCCCACCCCTTTTGCTCCCCTTGCGGCTGCTCTCGCTGCTGCTGCTCTAACCATGACCGTCCTATCACCACCACCGACTCGCTCTTCCGCCTGTCGCGCCCTCCTCGTCCGCTTTCCTGCACGAAATTCACCAACTGCCGCGGCATACCACCGTGCACAACCAACCGCACGTTCGGATCGTCAACCCCTAACCCTAACGCGTTCGTTGCCGCCATCCATCCTGACTCACCTCCTCGGCTGCTCATCCACTTCTCTACCATTTCTGCCTTTGCTTTTCCATCACCGGCACCTCGCCAATACGCCGGGCAACCCAACTCTTTTGCGATCCTCTGCACACGCTTGATCGTCCCACCATATATGATCACTTTACCCTCTTCATGCCGTGCTATCTACTCTCTCACAATCTCACATACCTTCTCTGCAACGCCGTCATCTTCTTCTTCTTCCCCTTCTTCCTCTCCCTCCTTGTTCACCTTGACTCCACCTGATCCCGCCTTAACTCTCTTACGGCCTGCGTTTGCCGCTCTCCTATTATGACTACCACCACCACTATTACCTCCCCCTCCCCCATCCTCCATCACAACTACCCTATACTCGATATTCTTCCGCCTCATTAGTTCTCGAAATATAATAACCCTCTGCGGCATAAATCGCATGACCTTAAAAAATTCTATCTCCTGCGCCGGCTTTAATATTACCGTCAAACAAATCACTAGTACTCCGAAATCTTACAATACCTCCCCCAACCGTGCCATCTGCGGCCGAAATGTTTTACTGCCACCTAAAACCGTATAACACTCATCCACTACAACCCGGTCTAACTTCTACTGCCCATACATGCGCTCGACGAACGCCCTGAAACCCTTACCGACCGCTAACTCTAGCGTAACGAATACCAATAATGCGGCCTACTGTATGCCTCGACTCTTCTATACGTATGCGTCGATCCCCAATTTGGCACATCGGACGGCCATATCATCTTCCAACGCCACCAACGGCGTGATCACCACCGTCACCCCATCCGGCGTGCAATATGCCGGCAACATGAACGTCAAACTCTTCCCTCCACCCATCGGTGTCACCTGTACGATCGGCTACTCCCCTCGCGCCACCGCCCGAATCACTAACTCCTGTAACCCTCTGAACGTCGCCGACGGACCCATCATCTGCCCCAACTGCCCTTTTAAATCTATCCGGTGCAATCGGCTAAATCTCTTCCGCCGCATCTCTTCCCGTTCGTCATCGAACCCACACCGGATTCGCTTCCCGCCTAACTGCTCCACTCGATCCTCCGCCCCGAACCCGAAAAATCGGTGCCACTGCATGCTGGCCTTGCGGAACTCGTCACGGCTGCGCATCGTGCCCAACTCGCCCTGACCGAACAACCGGGCGTAAAGTAACCCGGCAATATGTGAACCGTGACCGGCTTGCAAATCTTATATGCTGCTGACCAAATCGCCGCCCTACCTATCGCCCTTATCCTCCTCCTCCTCGCCTAATTCACCACCACCACCACTATCCTTATGGCCCCCTTTAAATATCTTATTTAAATACCGGTTGCTAATCCTTATTACTATCTGTCTCTATGCGCTAATATTAATCTCCTAATTAGAAAACTGCATACTATATCGCTATAATACCTTCTTACCCTCTTACTATAATATCTATAGCTACCCTATAGCTACCTTTTATTCTTATATATCTCCCAAATGACTGCTTCCCATACAGCATGTGCATTCATTCCCTTCATCCCGTGAAACCGCCTTTCAACCCCTAGCCAGCGATAAAATGCCTTCCTATCCTCTATATCAACCCCTAGCCAGCGATAAAATGCCTTCCTATCCTCTATATCAACCCCAAACTCAGCCTTTACTATATCTCTTACTCGCCAGCTCCTTAGCCCCATCAACACCACCGGCAGCAGCTTATCCTTATATACACACTTGCCCTCATTATCCCTCGTTTCCTCACACCAATCTAACGGCAGCTTGCATATAAAGCAGCATGATAGCTCTTTAAACCTGATCGCCCTGCGTGCCGTATCGTACCCTTCCTCTGCCACCGTCTCACACCACTGCCCGGCCTTCTTATGCCGCGGCTCATCGGGGACCTTCCCTAGCTCTAGTCCCTTCTGATGACGTCGGACGTGACACACCGGACACTCCTCTGCAACATCGTCTAACCATCGGAAAAGCGTTCTGACCCGTATTCCCTCTTCCTTGCCGAATGCCTTCCAAATCCTCCCACCCCTCCTCATCTTGTCACTCTCGCTCTCACTGTCGCTATTGCTCTCCTTATCTTGACTGACCTCTCTATTAGTCTCTTCCTCACTCTCCCCTTTACTCTCCCCTTCACTCTCCCCTTCACTCTCTACTCCAATAACCTCCTTAACCCTACTTACACCCTCGCCACTATTACTTTCACACTGAAGCAGCTCACATCGATCACAGAGCGTAGCCCCATCCACATCCGTACATGTTTCGCGGCCTACTCCATCCATAAACGCTGATATTACGGCCCTTCGACATCCCGGCATCGATATAAATGCCTCCATCTGGGCCTGATTAATGTCGTCCACGAAGCTGCGATGCTGATCCTCTCGTTGCGGCTGTCCATCGTGTATAATGACGGACCGGACCACCTCGCCTGCCCGACGCCCTCCTCGGCCAATCTGCTGTACAAAATCAACGAGCCCGTACGGCTTCTCCATGTGAACCACGGCCACGATCCCCTCGATGTCGATGCCTGTCCCTAACCCGGTTGTTGCTGCGATCCATCGGCTTGTCTTACGGCCCTCTGCCCATATCGTTCGGGCCTCGTGACGGTCCTGTTCGCTCATGCCGCTGTGATGAAACCCGCAGCCGATCTCGTCAGCGATTGCCTCGCATTGACTCTTGGATCGGCAGTATACAACCCCCTTCTGACAGCCTGTCATATCTTGATCCAGCTGCTTGATTACCTCAACCGTGTGATTCTCGACAGCATTACGCCCGGGCTTGACCTGCTGAACCTCGTAGCGGCAGTTCAGCTTGACCGTCCGATCCCTCACTATAATGGCCGACTTTGCCAGCATCTCGCTGCGGAACCAGTCCTCCAGCACAACGGGCAGCGTTGCTGTAAGCAGTACTAACGGGCAGCCGAACCGACGTAAGCCCACTAGCTCGCCAAGCTTAGCTCGGTAGCCGATATCCATAATAACAGTGTGACATTCGTCCACGAATATCCGCTGCAGCAGCCCTGTACATGACAACCCGTCAACGTACCCGGAAAACTCGGCGCTTGACACGACATCGGCACTGACAACGATCAACCGTGCCGCCCTCGGCATGCCCTCTCGTCCCGAACTCATCGAAGACCTGTATCGGATGCAGTCGACTCCCATATCTGTTGCTCTTGTAACCAAGTCATCCATAAGTGCAACAAACGGTACGACCACGATGCTTGTGCCTGTATCCTGCATCACGGCCGGCAGCATGAACAGTATGCTCTTGCCGGCCCCTGTCGGCAGTACGTTAATTGCCGTCTGATCCGCTTTGAGTGCCATGATCGATCGCATGCTCTCGGCTTGCTTGTCAGATCGCCAAGTTGCCTTCGGTCCAAGCAGCTTTCGCAACCCATCTGCCATCTCGTCCTCTAGCTTCTTCTTTTTCTTCTCACTTATCTTCTTCTTCTGAGCCAGTGCCTCCTCTTGCTCTTGAGTAGTCTTCTTTCTTCGCTTCTTGCTGCTGCTTATAGTCATCTGGGCCAGACTGTTAGTAAATTGCTGCTGCTGCTGCTGCTGCTGCTGCTCCTCTTCTTGTTGTTGTTGCTGCTGCTGCATAGTATTAGTCTTCTGACTCTGACTGCCCTGCTTGCGTTTCGGTGCCTTCTTCCCCTTTCCTTCTCCTGCAGTCTCCAAAAACTGATGCCACAGCTTGCTGATCTCCTTGAACGTCGCAATCATCTCCGGCTGCAGCTTACCCGGGAAGCCGATGTGTACGGCATAGTGCTGCCTTGCAATCCGTGTTCCGTGCGTTGACTGCAAGTCCCACACGATATTCCAACTTCCTCCACAGTCAACCGGCTCACCTGTGATCGGATCGACCTCGACGTTTTCATCCTCATCCTCATCCTCCATCTTACCTTCCAGCTGCCGTATCACAAGTCCTCGAATCTTCCGCCCCATCTCGATCGCGATCGCCCGATATCGTCCTACCCCTAATCTGACCCCTGTCCCGGCCTGCATGACGCGAGCAAGCTTCTTGCTAAGCCGGTCGGTCTCCCATACCGACGAGCTTCCGTCCCTCCACATATATTCAAGCTGCTCCCCACGGGGCTCGTCAATCTGACATTCCCGTCGCAGCACCCTCTCCGTCGGAAGCAGCCATGCGATATATGCCACAATCATCCGCCCGATCCGGTCGGGCATAAATCGTGCTACCTTTCGCCCGTTATCGCGGATTGCCTTCATCTTATCTCGGTCGGTCACAATCATGACTTGCCCATCGAGTATGAATATGTTCCGCATTAGCTGCCACGAATCACAGTGCCGCAGCGTAGTGATTTCGGGCCCCCTTCCCGGAAGCCCACCCCACGTATGCATGAGCACAAGCAGCGTCTCTCGAAGCAGCCGCAATTCGCGAAGCCACTTCCTGACACGCTGCCGCTTCCACCGGACCCTTGCGCTGTCCCATATCGATGCTTCTATCAGTCGCATCACCTTTGCCGGTCCGGCCTCCAGCCACTTGTTCTTCGGGTTGCTTGCGAATGACTGACCTGCCCCGAGCCGTATCATATTATCGACGATCCGATCCATATCGATCTTCTTACTGACCATCGGCCACACCCCACCGAACAGCCCGTTCAGCAGCCTCTCTGCTTCACTGACCTCGTCGCGCAGTGTGCGGGTGAAGTCCTCGATGCTGATGTGCTCGCCCATGTGAAATAAGCCTTCTTCGTCGTCGGACCATCGTATTGACGGCTGCCCCCCGTTCTTCTGCCGATACCCTTTTCCATATGCCATCCATCCGATAATTTTACTTATAACGCTATAAGTGCCTGTACACATCCATGATGCATGTTCCTCTTGAAATGTTAATACGGCCTCTACCCCGACCTCATCCTGATCTACTGGCTGATTCTCAAATACAGCTTCCAAAAAGAACAGACGGGCCCACCATAGTATACCGGCTAGCATACCAGTATATAAATGCGGCTCCAAATAGCCTAGTGGGTGTCGGTTGATACCTAGTGCCGCACAGAAGCACAGTAGTGAATTCGTGTATGCATTTCCGCCGACGCGAGTTTGAATCGAAGCCACGATAAACCGGAATACGGCTCGATCTAGCGGATCCTGCAGCGGGTTAGTCATGCCTTCACCCCCCTGCTCACCGTCATCACTATCACCGTCATCCTGATATTCGTCCTCGTCTCTATCTTTATCTTCGTCTTTATCCTTAGCTTGTCTCTCTCGGCCGATAAAGAAACCGCTATCGTGGCTGCCTGGAATCCGGTCTGTTTCAAGCTCGTCTGCCATATCCTGTAGCAGACTCCACTGCTCATCCGTAAAGCGAACGGCCCAGCGTTCAAGCGCCTCCTCACGCCCGATACGATACGCCTTCCAGCAGAAGCCCAAGTAACGGTGACCGACAGACTTATATTTGATCATCGATGCCTCCTTGCCTTTGCGACCAAATGGTTGACCGGACGCAGCTGTCGGTGAAATGCTGTTGAGCCACTGCAGCGTCTCGGTCGGCACGCTGTCAAGCCGCCAGCAGCAACGCTCCACCTCACGATCAAAGCTCTGTCCAAGCCGGCCAAGCAATAGTCGTTCACGGACTGCTTCTTCATCGTCTTATACCATCGTCCGTCTGCTCGTTGCTGCCCTCGCCCGTAGCCATTGGGCTGCATCGTGAATGCTAGTTAAGTCCCGGGAGCCAAAATGTCGTACCCAGCCTAGCCTTTTAACCCACGATGAGTCACGGTCCATATCTTCTTTCAAGTCACCCTTCCATAGTCGTACGGCATCTTCCTCTTCTAATCGAGCCTAACTTGCAGCAATGAGCTCATCCATAGCACTCCGACTTGTAGCATCAGCTGCATCAGCTGTATCGGACAGGCCGTTGCTGTCGCTATCATCTCGAACGGTCCAGTAGCGTGCATGCTTTCCTCCTATCCACGTCTGCAGCCGCACCTCGGTCCATCGCTCCTCTGCTGCATCATGCCCTGCTTCTCGCCGATGACGGACGATACTATCGCGTGCAATAGTAAGATATCGGCACGCGTTGCAGCTGTATCCGTGTGAAATAGCAAGCTGGTCAATTGCCTTACTGTTATCTTCGGGAGTTGCAGTGACCTTCGGGTCAGCTAGTTCAAGTGTGCCGTAGTAGTCTTTAATGTCCTTGAGTATTTGACCCTTGAGCTGATGCTGCCGCCGAAAATGTAGCTCAATGCTGCTGCCGGGTCGAACGGCTGCTTGACATAGCCGGCAGATCAGTATCTGATAGTCCTGATTAAGCTGTATGATATCCTCCATTGCTGCTTTATATATATCACCTCTTTCGTCTTAGTGATAGAAAGTAAAGAGAGAAGCAGTCTTATTATTTTCCTTTATTGACTGAAGCCCCCTTTCTTATGCGTTATGCTAACCCCAAGCTTACGCTAGCTAACCCCAAGTTGACGCTAGCTAACCCCAAGTTGACGCTAGTTAACCCCAAGTGTGGGGTCGGGGTTATTTTAAACCAATCAGCAACTCGATCTAACGTTACTCGATTCAAGTCCAAATTTTAAGCGAAATTATCCATTTTGGTGAGCGATATCCGGCTAATCGTCTGTGAATAGTACCTAGGTGGCCAACTCGCTTGTAAAACACGTTACCTTTAGTTATCTATTTAGACTTAATATATTTTACCTCTTATTCCTCTTCTTTATTTTCTAGGTCTAATATTAATAGGTCTTTAGGGTCCTCTTATCCCTAGTAATAATATAGTTCTAATAAGCTTATATAGAATATATTATATAGCCTTCTATATTAGTTTAATAGTGCTAATTAGTAGGCCTATTAGCCTAGTTATTTTAAGACTTAAAATAGACCTATAAATCTTAATATTAGCTTTTTCTTTTTACCTTTAAGTTATAAGTTCTTTATTAATAGTAATACTTATTATCTTATAATAAACTCTATTAATATATAGTATTACTTATAGTATTTTTACTATTAATTTATAATATATTTTTAATACTTAATAAGTTTTTCTTTTAAGTCTTAAAGCTATATTACTTTTAATTATACTTCTAATACCCCTCTATTTAGCGCGCTATCTTTAATATAGATCTAGAAGTTAAGCTAATATCTTATAAAGGCCCTTTATAGTATTACTCCTATTATCCTATTTATAGCTAAATTATATATATATTTTATACCTTATAGTAGTTTTAGCTATATTACTTAATTATCTTTAATAAAATAATATAAATAGTAGCTTAAGATCTAGTTTATCTTTTCTATCTATCTATCTATTTATAAATAGAATACTATTAATAGTTATAACTTAACTTTTAAATAGTAATATAAATTAAATTAGAACTAGCTAATAAAGACTAATCCTCTATTAAATATAATTCCTATTAGTACTTTATATTTCAGTTTAACCTTATTATAAAATAGCTTTATTAACTCTAGTGCTATTATTATAGATAATATAGGGAAAAATAGTATATACTTTATTAATTAACCTAATAAGGATTTAACCTTAAGTGTAAGGTTAGGGTTAATTTTAGCTAATTAGCTATATAATTTAGCCTTAAATAATTAAACTTAAAAAATTAAGTGAAATTCTCTAATTTAGTAGCCGATTTATAATTAATCGCCTCTTAATAGTTCCTAGGCTTATACTATAAGCCTACTTTAGGCACTATAAGCCACCTAGTTAT
Organism: Fusarium asiaticum; assembly: GCA_025258505.1. Classification (NCBI taxonomy): domain Eukaryota; kingdom Fungi; phylum Ascomycota; class Sordariomycetes; order Hypocreales; family Nectriaceae; genus Fusarium; species Fusarium asiaticum. The sequence goes on along the minus strand of CP088257.1, from coordinate 11,990,342 downwards.
ATACATATATACTATTAATATAGATAGATAAACTTAGCTTACTAGCTATTAATAAAGTATCTTAACCTAAATATACCTAACTTACTTTATTTACTATTAAGAGATATAACACTTTACTATCGCTTAGTATCTATGCCTTATATATCTGCTAACATAAACCTAATATAGACTAGTTTATCCCTTAGGAATTATAACTGTTATAATATATAAGTATAAGTAGTATTTCTTAAAGCAGTTATAATTTATAAAGCTACTTCTTAATATACTGCTACTTCTATTAGACCTTTATACTATTTTATATTAATACTTCTATTAGTTATATTACCTTTACTAGTCTAGCCTTTAATTACTTATTCTTTAGGTTACTTATAAATAACTAACCTACCTTAAGCTATAGTATATTATTAATAATCCGATCTATATCGATCTTCTTACTGACTATTAGCTATACCCTACTAAATGGCCTATTTAGTAGCCTCTTTACTTTAATAACCTTATTATATAATATATAGGTAAAATCCTTAATACTAATATACTTGCCTATATAAAATAAGCCTTCTTTATTATTAGACTATTATATTAATAGCTACCCCCTATTCTTCTATTAATACCCTTTTCTATATACTATCTATTTAATAATTCTACTTATAATACTATAAGTGCCTATATATATCTATAATATATATTCCTCTTAAAATATTAATATAGCCTCTACTTTAACCTTATCTTAATTTACTGGCTAATTCTTAAATATAGCTTTTAAAAAGAATAGATAGGCCTACTATAATATACCAGCTAGTATATTAATATATAAATATAGCTCTAAATAGCCTAATAGGTATTAATTAATACCTAATACTATATAGAAGTATAATAGTAAATTTATATAACGTACTTAATAAGCGGCCCGACCGGACAAGCGGCCCGACCAAAAATCTCAACCTTCTTAATTAAAATACTAATAAAAATACCATAATGCATCTAATTAATTAAAACTAATCGCTATCTTCTTTATTAATGACCTCTATTACCTCCTGATAGGTCCTTGTATTATATCCGGTCTTACTGCATATACTATAGCGCCAAATACCCAGCCTAACTGACCTTCCTTGATTACCACTCTTCGATAATTCGGCTACTACCTGCATATTAATGTCTATCTGATCAATTTAACTCTAACTATTCCCTATAGTCATCTTGCCGCTATCTTATAGCTAGGTCCTTTTAACCCTCTTTAACCGACTAAGAGTTATATTCTCCTCTTAAAGCTCCTAAACCTTAGCCTATAATAATACCATCTCCTATATACTATCCTTTAATGCCTTAGTATTAGACTTAATAGCATTAATAATAGACTCTAGAGAGCTACTTTTATATCTTCTGATTTACCTCTAAAGGTATTCTAAATAAGAATCTGCCTTAATAACTGTCTTTAGTATCTTTAGAGTCTAGGGTTAAGCCTAGCTGGTATCCTCTTTAGGCAGCATTAGTATCTATAGCTATATATTAAGCTTTAAGATTACACTTTCTAGGTCAAAAGGAATAAGCCTAGCTCCCCTAAAACCTCCCTTAATATTGCTTTCTATAATAATAGCCTAATAAGCGGTATAAAAGGCAGGGAAGAACTTAGTCTTAGTAATATGGTTTATAGAGCATCTAATTAGATAGTTAATTTCTTAACTATAGGCCATTTTAAGCGGCCTAAAGTACCTAATATTAAGAGGCTAGAGTAAATAAGAGGCATAAGTAGGCATATATAGCGTAATAATCTTCTTTTCTTTATAATATGCTTTAAAGTCGGCCGAGTAATGACTTTTATGGCTATTAAGGATTAGAAGGCAATACTGACCGACTGATCGGTTAATTATATACTTATCGAAATGCTTAAGCCACTTAAGACCTATCTTATTATTTATCTATCTATTTTGAGTTATAGCGATAGCCTAATTGGCCAGGAGGCTGCTTCCTTTATACCAGTTATAAAGGTAATGCTTACCTATAACTATTATAAATAGCAGGATGGCCTAGCCTACCGCATTAATCCCTTTAATTATTATAACCTATTCTCGATTTCTAGGCTATACTGATTTTAGCTTTCTATACCTCTCTACTCTTATAACTACCTTTCTAGTTAAAATTATACCTATTATAAAGCCAGTCTTATTAAAGTTCTAGATATTATCTATATAGATATTATATTTTGCAATTATATTATATATAAGCCTAAACTAATTGCAAATAATAGTCAGATTATTATATAAGGACCTCTTATAGTTATACCTCTATAGATATTATATTTTAAGATCTGGTTATTAATTAATAAAATTAATAGCCTAGCGCTGACTAACTGGTTAGGTATTACAATTAGCAAGAAGTCAATTAGCTATTTCCTTAATAGTATATATCTAGGGAGGAAGCCCTCAGGTATCTAGGTCTAAAAGGGCCCTAAGTAGTATCTACTCTTCTAAATAGGATAGATTCTGTAATTTAACTGTAATATTATGTCTTAATGGAATGCCATTCTTTCAGTTATGTAAGGTACTATATCCGATCTTATATATCTTAGCAGCGTATTATATACTTAGCTTTAGGTTATTTTAAAGAGCCTAAAGAGCAAGAAGTACCCTAGCTTCAGATAAAGGTTAAGACATTTATAGTTATTAATAATTAATTGATCTGATAGTATTAATATAAGGTGAGGGATTTTTAGTCGGGCCGCTTGTCTGGTCGGGCCGCTTATCAAGTACGTTATATATTTTTATTAATATAAGTTTTAATTAAAGCTATAATAAATTAAAATATAGCTTAATCTAATAGATCCTATAGTAGGCTAGTTATACCTTTATTTCCCTACTTATTATTATTATTATTACTATTATCTTAATATTTATTTTTATCTCTATCTTAATTTTTATTTTTATTTTTAGCTTATCTCTCTTAGCTAATAAAGAAACTGCTATTATAGCTACTTAAAATCTAGTCTATTTTAAGCTTATCTGCTATATCTTATAGTAGACTCTACTGCTTATCTATAAAGTAAATAGCCTAGCATTTAAGTGCCTCCTTATGCCTAATATAATATACCTTCTAATAAAAGCCTAAATAATAATAACTAATAGACTTATATTTAATTATTAATACCTTTTTACCTTTATAATTAAATAGTTAATTAAATATAGCTATTAGTAAAATGCTATTAAGCTATTATAGTATCTTAATTAATATACTATTAAGCTGCTAATAGTAATACTCTACTCTATAATTAAAGCTCTATTTAAGCCAGCTAAGTAATAGTTATTTATAGACTGCTTCTTTATTATCTTATATTATTATCTATCTACCTACTATTACCCTTATTTATAGCTATTAGGCTATATTATAAATACTAGTTAAGTCTTAAGAGTTAAAATATTATACTTAATATAGCCTTTTAACCTATAATAAGTTATAGTCTATATTTTCCTTTAAGTTACCTTTCTATAGTTATATAATATCTTCCTCTTCTAATTAAGCCTAACTTATAGTAATAAGCTTATTTATAGCACTTTAACTTATAGTATTAGCTATATTAGTTATATTAAATAGGCTATTACTATCGCTATTATCTTAAATAGTCTAATAGTATATATATTTTCCTCTTATCTATATCTATAGTTATACCTTAATTTATTACTCCTCTGCTATATTATACCTTACTTCTTACTAATAATAAATAATACTATTATATATAATAGTAAGATATTAATATATATTATAGCTATATCTATATAAAATAGTAAATTAGTTAATTACCTTACTATTATCTTTAGGTATTATAATAACCTTTAGGTTAGCTAGTTTAAGTATATTATAGTAGTCTTTAATATCTTTAAGTATTTAACCTTTAAGCTAATATTACCGCTAAAAATATAATTTAATACTACTATTAAATTAAATAGCTACTTAATAGAGTTAGCAGATTAATATCTAATAGTCTTAATTAAGCTATATAATATCCTCTATTACTACTTTATATATATTATTTTCTTTATTTTAATAATAAAAAGTAAAGAGAGAAGCAGTCTTATTATTTTCCTTTATTAATTAAAACCCCTTTTCTTATATATTATATTAACCTTAAGCTAATACTAATTAACCTTAAGTTAATACTAGCTAACCCTAAGTATAAGGTTAGGGTTATTTTAAACTAATTAGTAACTTAATCTAATATTACTTAATTTAAATTTAAATTTTAAGTGAAATTATCTATTTTAGTAAGCAATATCCAGCTAATCGTCTCTTAATAGTACCTAGGGTTATCTTATAGTCTTTATAGCTTTATTTTTACCTTTCTTATACTGACTCCTATTTCTATATAACTTTATATAAAGTAGTAAAATATAGGCGACTAGTGCTAAAGGTTAATTGATCCTGCTGATTATCATTAGGGCAGGTTAATAGCCCCTTGCCAATTGGCACTGAGAATGCGATCCTCCTGGCGATTAGGTTATTGCATTAAGCCAACATGGATAAATAAATAACCAGCTTGGTCTTAACTGGCTAAAGCACTTCTAATAAGTTAACAGCTAAGCGATCAGTTGGTTCCTATTGCCTCTTGATCCTTGATGGTCACGAAAGTTATTATAACCTAACAGATCGCTTAGTCACCCTTCACATACCCCACATTTTCCTCTCCAATCATTTACCCCAGTCATGTATACGATCAGTGCCAAGATCCTACGATCAGCTCTGATCTGTTAAACCGTAGCTTGTGGTCAATTCATTGTCATGCTTCCTTGAGTAATCTAGGAGGCCTATCTCCCCTCTTTGAGGTGGAATTGCCTTACGCTAACCCTAATCAGGAAGTGACCTCGTCATGTGATCTTCCTCCTATCTATTCGAGGTGTGATTGGTTAAAATGAGCCTCGTGTCATTGCTTGACATCGCTGGTTCAACACATCCTATAAGAAGATCCCTATAGCTTAAGACATTCTGGTAAGACTGAACTTTCACAGTGTATAATGTACTCCGTGCAAAGACGTAGTCTGAACTGTACATAGAATTAACTCGGCAGGGTCTTGGACGCTAACTTATTTTTATTCCTCCAATGGTGAGTTCATACCTAAGAACCCCTGCTAGCCTTGTGGAGTCATGCTGATCATTCACAACCAACACCAATATAAACTAACAACCAACACAATGTTGCAGATATCGCGGACCTTATGTAGGGATATTAAGTGATTGCAGATTTTTCAAGCTCCGGATCCGGCTTGGCATGCGATATATCCGAAAACACGACCGACATTGTAAGGCAATTTGCCTCGGCAAATTTGTATTCGAGTGAAACGGGATTTTCAGCACCGAACCGCATTCCTTCAGGGTCCAAACGATCCCTGCTTGCCTGTTACCGAAGACAATTTACGGACGCCAAGGTCCGGAGAATGTCACCTTCCTGCCGGCCACCCGATCGTAGCGACATCTCAATTAGGAATAGAACAGAAGCATGGATTTATTATACGACATTGTTGCATCCACCCTGGAAGTATCTTCATGGTATTCCATATTCGGGATGTAGTCTGAACACGCCGCAAGAAAGAGCCTTCCTCTTCCTCTTCATATAACATCTATAACGCAATTCAAATACTACAAGTGGTCTACTGTGGGTTCAAATCGCGAAAACGGGTTGAAAAGTCAATGCAAGCTATCTTCGGTGTAAATTCTGCGCCAAAAAATGATTTTGGCAACGTTGCTTAGGGTGACCGGCGACTTCCAGTATCATATTTATTAGTCAGTCGATAACTGAAGCATGTCAAGGTAGAACAGAAGGCATGGGAGCACGCTTGGAAACGTCTGTCAACCTCGGTGGAGATCCGGACACATCAATTTGCCTCGGTAGGTCAAGATGCTGACATGGAGTATAATACATCCGGTTCTCGGATATCCTAATCGTAAGGATCATAGGATGCCAAGCTGTATGGAATTAGAATATAGCGTGATTATGCAGGGGTGAAGAACCTACCCGTGAAAAGTTTCGCCGAGCTCTCAGCCCCGCTGATTCGATATACCTTGCAATGAACCCTTGCACCCCTTTATGTACAAGGACAACGCGCGAGTTGTTGGTTCTTTCGAATTTGTTAGAGCCAACAAGAACGAGAACGACTGAGCTTTGAACCACAGGACCAAAGAGAAAACAAAGCATGATGGGGCACTATCGCAATGTGAACATGCAGAGAGAACTGTTGGTGGTATGAACCGAAGCTAAATTCTTTTGTTTAAGTATGCTCCGTATAACAGAGAGTTTGGTATGTCGACATCTCTCATCTCAGTCAGCCATTCAATTATCCCTGATCTTTATCCCCAAACATGCATTTCTCTACTCTGTTTATTTATGGCATCTCAGCCACTGGAGTACTAGCTTCTAGAGGATGGAGAATCCGACGAGATGACGATATCATCGATCCCGGGCAGCCTTCCGATTGTACGTGGCGGGAGACAAAGATCGAAGTTTATCAAGATTGTGATTATCTTGAAGAAAACTGGCACCTCAAACACTCGCAGTTTGTTGAATACGTAAGTGATGAAGAAGCTAGCCAGCTGAAGAAACAGGTGGCTGACGTCTTATAGAATCCTACTGTTAAAGATGACTGCAGTGGTATGCAGTTTGGGCATTCATACTGCGTGGAAGTCAACAACGGTATCCCACACGATGAGAAACCTTCTCAGTCGACGACCACTCAAGCTGCCATACCTGAGCCTTCACATGAATCCAAGTACAGTCCCACTCAAGATGGCCTCATTGATACGTGCACTTCCTTCTACCAAGCCAAGAAGGGGGATACATGTCCCAAGATTATTGCCGCATACAATACTTTTGACTTCAGCGACTTCTTCATGTGGAATCCTGCAATCGAAAAAGATTGTTCTGGCGTCTGGGCTGGGTATTGGTATTGTGTTGGTGTTCCTGGGACGCCTACTATGAGTGTCCCACAGATGACAACTGCAACTTCAACCAAACCGTCAGGCCCTTCTAAACCTACTGCCACTCAGGAGGGTATCATCTCTACTTGTACTACATTTCATATGGCCGCAAAGGGCGAAACATGCGATAAGATTGTGGCTAGCTATGGCACATTCGACTTCAATACCTTCTTCGAATGGAACCCGGCAGTCGGAAAAGACTGCAGCGGTATCTGGGCTAACTATTACTACTGCGTTGGCGTTGAAGGACAAAAGTCATCACCAACAATCACAAATACCAAGCCCACCACGACTAAACAAACGAACGGCATCTCGACACCCTCCCCTGTTCAGAATGGCATGGTCAACAACTGTGAGAAATTCCATCAGATCAAGTCTACCACTACATGCACTTCCATCGAGACCTACTATAACCTGCCCTTCGACACCTTCCTATCATGGAACCCCGCCGTTGGTAAAGACTGCACAGCTTTATTGACGAACTACTGGGTTTGTATAGCAACAGTCGGTTGGAAGCCTCCTACCAAGACAACCGCTCAGCCTGCGGCAACTGCAACAGAAGGCTCGAATGGTGTGTCGACGCCTCTCCCCATCCAGACAGGCATGGTTAGCAACTGTAATAAATTTCATACAGTCAAGTCAACTACAACCTGTGATTCAATCCAGAACTACTACAAGATCTCGATGTCAGATTTCGTCAAGTGGAACCCATCAGTCGGATCAAAATGTACTGGTCTCTGGACAAACTACAATGTTTGTATCGGCGTGGAAGGTGGTACTCCTACTAAGCCAAGCAATGGCATTATAACACCATCGCCAATTCAGTCTGGTATGGTAAGCAACTGCAAGAAGTTTCATCCCGTGGCTTCTACAACAACTTGCGATTCTATCCAGAAGTACTACAAGATCACGATGGGGCAATTGGTTAAGTGGAATCCGGTAATTGGATCCAAATGCACTGGTCTTTGGGCAAATTATTATGTATGCGTCGGTGTGTAGATAGTTCTTTGCCTTTGGTACAACAGTAGATATAGTCAACGAGTCAGTGTATAGATAGCATGTTGTCAGCTATTGGAAAAAAAGATTATAACTCTCAATACACTATCTCAAATCACATTTATAAAGTCAAATCGACTCATTCATACCTTCCTCGTCTGCGTCGTATCCCTCCACGTCCACGACGAGGTTGCCCTCTTCCCAATCCCGGGTGCAAACGCCCATCGGCGAATCGCATATACCCAGGAGGCTCGCGAGGTAACTCGGCAATTCTCCATTGCTCTCTTTTCGCTTCGCACAATTGTCGCGGAGTTTGACCTTGGTCATTTGGTAGGTCCAGTGACTCTACTCCTCCGACCTTTAAAAGTCTCGCCATCATATCCTCTTGCAATCTTCTTCTCCCTTCCGCAGAACAACCCACCACGCCAACCCAGGCTTTTCCAGAAGCAGCCTTGTGGAGAGCTGTGTCTTGTGACAGATTTTTCAGTGCAGGGTCCGCGCCGTGATCAAGCAATACAGACACAGCATCGGCCCAATGTAAGTTTCCGGCTGCCATGTGCAAGAGCGTGTTGCCAGAAACAGTGTCTGTAGCCTTTGCTCCATGGGCGAGTAGAATGGAAACCGCAGCTGAGTCAACTGGGATTTTGGTCATATATCGACCAAACAAGGTATGAAGAGGTGTTTCGTCTTTGTTGTTGCGTATGCTGGCATCGCCGCCTCTTTTACACAAGAGTTCGAAGATTGGTGTGTATAACTTGCCATTTCGACCAAAGGTTTCTGTGGCATAGTGTAAAGGTGTGAATCCATCCTGATCTTGCGTGTTGATCAACGTGGGATCCAAGTCGAGAAGTAATCCAACAAGGCTAGTTATGTTCTGCGCCCTTTCTCGTAGCATTGACTCTGGGATATATTCCGCCTCATCTGGCAAAGGGTTACGAGTTAGCCAGTGGAGAGGAAGGCCTCCTAGACTGTCTCGAAAGCAAACCATGCGTACGGCTTCGACCTCAGAACCTCGACAGTCAATCAGAGTCTTGGCTGCAGTAAAGTTTGCGTAATAACACGCGATGGCTAACGCATTGACATCAGACACAGTAGGAAGATCAGACCTGAGACCGATATCCATTGTCCATTTTGTTACGGTAGCATGGACATCAGCACCGCAGTCAATGAGTCTTTTGACCAATTCAGAGCCTGCCCACTTTGCAACAAGAGTCAGAATAGTATCTGGAGTCTTCTCGTGATCATGCATCGGGGCGATAGTGTCAGACGCCCGGGCACCTCGATCCAACAGCAGATTAATAATAGCCTCATTGTTCTTAAGACAGACTTTGTCCCACTCGATGCTGTGGCAATATCTGTCTGAATAGACATCCGCTGCTGAAAGTAAAGCAGTGTAGCCCTTGGTATCCCGATCATGAATGCTGGCATATAGAGGCTGATTGTCAAGTAGAAATTGAACAGTCTTTATGTGACTGTACCTGGCAGCCTCATTTAACAACTGGTATGCTCGAGTTTCAAATCTTAATGGTTGAGTGGGGTCAGTCTCTTTCATGGCGTTGGCAAGAAGCCACTGAAGTATATCGAGACTTCCGCCTTTAACAGCCAAGTGGAAGAGATCGATTCCTGCAGGGAGCCGTTCCCGAGGCACCGAGAGCTGTGGAAACGCCCAAGGTGCACTGATAAAATACCGCTTAAGTGCCTCTAGATCGTTCTGCTGGACGATTTCGGTTAGAAGAGGTAAACCATCGCACTCATAGAGAATAGAGCCATCTCGGTCGGTCATCGTAGTGACTATCGGGTCATGGCCTTCTTCCTGGTCAACGAACCCATCATTTGGGTTCATCTGAAATCTTTGATAGGGTGATTCAATTTCGGAAGTGGAAGGAAGAGACATGTCGTATGCGATTAACAGAAAACGAGAAGAAGAAAATAATTGGTTGTACGGTTTCAGTTCAAAGTGTGCAAGGTTAGTACAGTACTTATAAAATTAGTTGGAAATCTGGTTCTACTAAGTGGAGTTGTTGTATAATATTTATAGCCAATTAGATAGATGTAAGTAAAATTCGGCCAAGACTCAGAGCTCAAGCTCATTATGTTCGGCACTATCTGATAACAACACGCCCCCCTGTAAATCATGTCCGTCCATAAGCGAGCATAAGCAGCAACAAAACCCCAGTACCTACTACAACTCAAGATTTGACCCCAACACAGACATAGTAATGTAACCAGAGACCAGAACAATCATCGCCAACCTTGGGATTCCAGCCGTAAAAATCCGACAATTTTATGTCGTATTTCTCGGAGATAGAATAGCACCCGTCGCCGTCATCTACGTAGTGCCACTTGTCACAACCATCAACAATACCAGGCTGCTCAGGGCTGTGAGATAGCTGACTTGTAGAAGCGTGTGTGGCTGAACTGGTAGCCGACGCTGTCTTGGTACCTGTAGCAGACTTGATCGTTGTTGCCGTTGCTCCAGGATTGATGGTCCCGGTTGGAGCGGGTCGATCCCAACCAGATACTGGCTCAAGACAATACGCGTTGCCCAAAACCAAATCTGTGTCACAAGTTGTCTTGTTTAGAGATGGATTGATCTCGGTAAAAAGATTGATGGGCACTTCGTAAGCGAGGCAAATCTGTGTGCAAGTGAGGCTTCCTTCATGAGTGAACCAATGACTACAATCCTTCGTTGTGCCATTAGCAACAGGCGCGCCGTGAGGTGGATCAATTGGTTCGAGGTCGACAGGCTCTGCGCTATTGATAGGCTCCCCAGAGTAGATTCCTCCTGGTGTCGAAACACATAATGCACTACCCCAGTAGGGATCTGCATCATGCAGATTGGTACAATTCCAATCGAGTTGCGAGTTGTACGACAAAAGCCTGTCTGTCATGATGTTGGCATCGAGGGCAATATCGAGACATGTATCGCCCTTCTGCACCTGGTAGATGTCGGTGCAAGTAAGAGGAAGGCAAAGTTTTGTGCCAGCTGTTATCTTGTGGCAGTCGAAGATGTTGGAGTTGATGTAATACAAGGTGGCTGCGGATACACCTTGAGATAAGGCAATCGAGTCGCAGCTGTCACCATCTTTAGTTGTGTACTTATTGCCAGAAACACAGATATCTTCAGTAGTATCAGGGTTTGTAACATTGAATGCATTGTCTGTGGCATTGAAGTTGTCCACATCGAGGTCGCAAGTCGTTGCGACGTATTCATATAAAGATTGCACATCCTTATCGTAGGCTCCGGTATATGCATCAGCTTGCATCATTCTGTACTGCTCAACATTGCAGTAAGAACATAAATCTGACTTTGGAAGCTTAGAAATATTGTCGAATTTGGGAAAAGAGGCAATGACATCTGATAGTATTAACATAAACCGATCGGAATTACTTGTAGGAGACTTGCTTACCGTTGCAATATTTTCCAGTTTTGGGGTCACTGAAACAAGACTGGTTCCAGCTGCTCCAGAACTTGTCAACAAGATTGACATACGACATGCCAGGTATCATTTCCTCTAACCCGCAAGCCGAAGCAACTTTTGAGCGCATATGCCTAATGGAACCTCCGCAGGCTTTGCTGCAAACCATCTTCATAACGGTCGGGTCATCGCTGTCGATGTAGCCATCTGTCATCAGATCAGAGGCTTCATCAGGACAGCTGACCGTCTGGTATAGAGTGGCTTCGCATGTAGATGGCAGTCCACTATTGGCTAGATAGCCTTGAGGGAACATTGCAAGCCCAGCAGCATCGGCAAACCTGATAGCAACTGCGAGGGTGGCAAGAAGTCCATGTTTTTGTTTGAGGAATGCCCCCATCGTGTAGTATAAGGAGATACAAATGAGTGACAAAAAAGGTTCGAAAAATGAAGGACTGGAGTTGATGAGTTGCAATAAACGACACGAAAGTAGAATGAATTACTTTATGAGATCACAACAGAGTACGCTTGAAAGGTGCCTTGGTCACGTCATCCATTTGCTAAAGCTGGATTACTCTATGGCAGCCTTCTGAATACAGTGCGCGAGATTGCAAGCATCCCAGTCCGTCAAAGCTCGCTCCTGGAAGATGTTGCCGGCTTGGCATGACATGACATGTCACTGGGCCAGTAAAGTAACCTCGGTACCTGGCATGAGGCCCGCTGCAGTCTCTGTAGGTGATAGAATTTACACTCGACCCTTGCATGATGTGACCACGTCCGTTGAAGGATGCGATTCTGAGGGTCACCAGTCGTGATTGAGCGATCCTTAACCGTTAAAACGGATACGCCCGCCACTAGTCATGAGCATGGAGACTGAAAATTTAACAGTCTCGGCCTTAGTTCCATAGGGTGTGAAACAAAAATACATGGATCTTCATCAATATCCACTCCAACTCCACTTCCAATACCCTTGTTAAACATGTAACCAACACTTTTAACTAACAATGCCATCTCGGACATTCCTTATGATCAAACTGAGATTAATTATTTGCTCCATATTTACACAGTCTGTTGCCTAGTCGTATTTCTCTAGCGTTCCTTCACGACAGAACCAACACGACCAACAGATATCCATAATCATAACGAATTGCGCCCGAAGATAGACGACCAACTGAACCAACACGTATCCATATTCAGAACGAAGTGCGGCCGAAGGCATGGGAGGACCAACAAAAGACGCACGGAATAGCCGTATGTAGATCAAAGCCCAAGCGAACAAAGATATAAGCCTATGAGGTTATAGCTAGAAAGATTTTTCACCATTTTGGAGACAGTGACAAGGGTGGGAAAAAACTACGTCTCAGAAATTACCCTTCGTTTTGTCCACTGCGGAAGCTAGTCAACGGATAAATCTTCAAGGCAAGCGTGATATCGCTATGGGCGCTTGTAAAGCTGAGGGCATCGTTATAAGCGAAATATGATGATCCATTGGAGCTGCGCTGCTTATAGTCAGAAGGCAGTACAGCAGAGAATAAATACCCTTTTGCTTCTATGGTAATTAACTATCTTTTGCGATATTTAGGTTATTATTGTCACTCTTTATATCTTTCTTTAGTCTATACACTCACTCATTATCAATTTTCTGATCAATCTCCTGACCTAAGGCGTCGTTCTTTTTTGTCTCTCTATCTCCAACTGGCATTACCCTCGTTATTCTGTCCAGCATGAGGCTGACGCTTGCAACCACTGTGGTTGCTCTGCTGCTCGCCTGGACACCCTCCATTGTCGCAGATGACATTCACTGCGACAAATCTACTCCCTGCGAATTGGGTTGCTGTGGTACCAACAATGTCTGTGGAACTGGCCCAGACTACTGCAGCAAGTCAAAGTGCATCAATAACTGCGACTTCAAGGCAGAATGCAATCCAGGAAACTGGCCTTCGCAGTACTTCAACGCTACCAAATGTCCCCTTAATGTGTGCTGCAGCAAGTATGGCTTCTGCGGTACTACTGAGGAGTTCTGTGGTAAAGAGACTGTTAAGAGACCGTCTTGTGACATTGGCTCTCAGTCAGTCAAGCGTGTCATCGGTTACTATGGCTCGGGCGGCTCATCGCGCAGATGCAATGCCATGGTTCCTCAGACCTTTCCTCAAGGCATTTACACTCACATCTACTTTGCATTTGGTAGTATCGACCCCAAGTCGTTCAAGGTGATACCCGCCAACGATGAAGATCTGAGATTGTATCCCCAGCTTGCAGCACTGAAGTCACGAGATGTGGGTCAGGAGCTCTGGCTATCTATCGGAGGTTGGACCTTTTCTGATAATGGCTCACCAACTGCTACCACATTTTCAGACTTGGTTAATGCTGATACGACACGTCAAATGGCTTTTTTTTCATCTCTGACGCTTTTCATGCAAACCTGGGGGTTCAGCGGCGTCGATATTGATTGGGAGTACCCAGTTGATCATGACAGAAATGGTCGCGAGTCTGATTTCAAAACCTATCCAGTGTTTTTGAAGAGACTCAAGGCCGCTCTCCGTGATTACAAGTATGGTCTCTCTGTCACTCTGCCAACCAGTTACTGGTACCTTCAGCATTTTGATCTGCAGAGCATCGAGCCATCTGTTGATTGGTTCAACGTCATGAGCTACGATCTTCATGGAGCGTGGGATATCGGTAATAAGTGGACGGGCGCCTTTGTTGGAGCCCATTCAAATTTGACTGAGATCAAGAGCTCAATGGATTTGCTGTGGCGTAACAAGGTGTCTCCATCCAAAGTTGTCTTGGGTCTTGCATTCTATGGACGAGCCGTCACACTAGCAGATGCTTCTTGCTCAGAGCCTGGATGCGCGTATGTCTCGCCTGCTGATGCTGCAAAGTGTAGCGGCGAAGCCGGAATCTTGTTCAACAGTGAAATCACGGATCTCATTCGCGAGAAGAAACTCCGACCGAAGCTCTACAAGGACGCCGCTGTCAAGACGATCCAGTGGAACAACGACCAATGGGCTTCGTACGATGACAGAGACACTTGGAAACTCAAGGCGAATTATCTCAAGTCGCAGTGCCTCAGCGGAGTCCTTGTGTGGGCCGTTGACTATGACGATGGCAAGCATTCTTACTCCAAGGGTCTGGCAGCAGCACTAGGTATCAAGATCAACGTTGACTCCGGCGACGATTTGGATATCAAGCTCCCATCCAAGAAGGAAGAGTCCAGCGACTTTTGTTACTTCACAAACTGTGGCCAGACCTGTCCGCGTGGTTATACTGAGGTCATTCGTGGCGACGACACATCGCAGATCATGCTTGACTCCACGCAGTGCCTGGATGGTTCGGACGAGACACAGACTTTGTGCTGCCCTAAATCCTCCAAAGTTCCACAATGTCGATGGAGAGGTCACAGCGACTCGGGTCACTGCACTATTGGGTGCAACTCCGGGGAAGTCGAGATAGCCACCCTTGCCAAAGGTTGCAAACACTCGGGTTGGCAGTCGGCTTGCTGCGAGGTTACCGAGTCCACGGAACCTTGGTCGAAATGCAAGTGGACCGACTTTTGCTTTGACGATGATACATGCCCTACTGGCTACTCTTCACTCATTGCAAAGTCCAGGGAGGGTTGGGCCGGTCGCCGGTCGTGCAAGAATGGCAAGAAGTATAACTACTGCTGCTCTGAGACTCCCAAGGCATTCAAAAACTGCAAGTGGGTTGGCGACGCAGTCAAACAGCTCAACGAGAAGTATTGTAGTGATGCTTGTCCACTTGGATCTACTCGCATTGCTGAGCAACAAGTGTACACGTTATTTGGAGGCAGCAAGCCAGCCGAATCTATGGACTGTGTCGATGGCGCCGAGGCCTATTGTTGTGCCGGCGACAATGAGGCAGAAGAGGACGAGGAACCGAAGATCCGTTACCGTGATGAAACCGCGCAACAGTTCGACCGTCTTTTGCAAAGGTTTCTCGAGGACCCCGTGTGTCCGCCCGGGTTCGAGACGCAGTACACAATGAGATCTGGAATCTATTCACGAGACCTAATCAACCGTGGGAAGACGGATCAGGGACCAGTTCTGGTGGCACTTGTACGCCTCATGGCAACGTGGTATACGACTATGAATCCACGAAAGGACATGACACGGATATACCAAATGCGTATGAAACAGTATGGGTACGAGGAAACGGCTGCCAACGTGACCACCTACCATGATGTGATGTTTCCAGGGTCTCAATCTGGGAGTGAAGTTGGACTGCCCAACTACGATGCTGAGGCTACGGCCGCAAGTTCGCTCTGCAACCTCCGTCACTCGAGAAACGCCCTGGACAATCTCTCTGTTGCCTCGGAGGCTTTATGCGAGATCCCAGGTAGCGACGTGTCAACATCATCGAAGCGAGACCTTCTCAAACCTCGGATATTCGACGAAACTACCATGGATGATCGAAGTGACAATGATCAGTTACCGAGTGTTGCAGTTGCCCTGCAGGGCATTTTGGACGGGGAGCTAACATTACATTATCTACGTTGGCTCCGGGACTCTGACGAAAACGAAGTTATTCTCGAGTTAGCTTTCTGGATTGGGACCAGGGTTGGCGTCACTCCATCCGAAGAGATTCTTAATCGTTATTCTGATAGGGGTCATACGATCTATCGTGACCGATGGGTCATCTTCCACTTCCACATTCCGATCGATCGACAAACCTTTTTGAGCGGGCAAGAGGAATTCCTTGTTGGTGTTTCAAGCTTCAATATGTACCATTCTCAAACAATCACTCTTCCATGGAGAGTAGATAGAGGGGAACACCAGGACAACAGAGCCGAGTTTAGGTAATTGAAACCCCCGATATAGAGAGACGGCACTACTAACAGTTTGTTTTCTAGATTCGCCGCCTCGGTTGGGGGTACCAATCCACCCAACAGCCAAGGCCGGAATGGCTTATGGGGTATGAGAGGCTACAACGAGCGCGTGCAGCCTCTGAACTGCCGACATATCCCAGCGGCACGGTGGTATCCAGGATTCAATTACCAGGCAGCTGGTACAATCGCACGCATAACTCAAGGTAATAGACCTGATCGGTACTCGCTGTTGGTAGATGAGTTTGTAAGTATCCTCTATCCCTTCTTTCATGATGTATGGTCTGACATCTTTCAGGGTCGCTTCCTCCTCCGGGAAGGTGTTTTTCGACGTAGTAACTTGGGATACATTTGGCCCGATATTGCCAATG
Source organism: Fusarium asiaticum (assembly GCA_025258505.1). Classification (NCBI taxonomy): domain Eukaryota; kingdom Fungi; phylum Ascomycota; class Sordariomycetes; order Hypocreales; family Nectriaceae; genus Fusarium; species Fusarium asiaticum. Next base: position 11,973,759 of record CP088257.1, on the reverse strand, counting down.
AGGATGCAGATCTAGATCCTATGGCTGTTAACAACGGCGGTAGGTTGTATAGTCCTGTGCAAGGAGCCTTTGACTATAACTTCTCAGGCGATTCGGATTCTGTGGGTGATTTCAGCAGTTTTGCGCCCGATCCATCTAGGAATCCATAGTTTGTAATTATAGACCTCATATAGATTAATTCATAGGATAGATTTCGATTCAATTTATCTGTTTAGTTATTCTACTCTCATTTATAATTATTGATAATGGAACACTGAGACAATGATTGGTTTTAAGTATATGTATATATAGGAAAGTTGTCAGTCTTGTTTATCATCAAAACCAAACATCATCAATTGGCCAGACCTGTTAAGAACCATAACAACTGAACCAGTAACAAGTGCATGTTTCCGGCCGTCAGTTCTCGACCTCGGCCTATACTCAGATGGCAACCAAACCAAAAACTCACCATCCTTTGTCACGAACATTCCCTCAAAACTAATTCCGTAACCCTCAGTAATATACTGCATTTCCGTTGGCTCATCCTCTTCCGTATCAGCATCCTGGACATCAATGTGGGGAAACCAGCTTTCAGGTGTCAAGCGGCCTTGTTCAGTCATGAAGGATTTTCCGTCCCGGCTGAATGACAGCTGAGCGACCTGGTACAGAGTCGAAAGTTTAAAGATACACTTTGCCGATGGCATCTCTAGTACGTAAATATACCCTATCGTATTGGAAAAGGCAAGAAGTTGGCCATCGGATGAAAAGGCAATGGAGTTTACCGATTCGAAAGACCCGAGCGAATCGGTTGTGCATTGCCGCATAACTTCGGTTTTCAAGTCGTAGGTGGTTAGCATTCCGCTTTCATCGCCAGCTGCTAGTAAAAGACCGTCGGGCGAAAATACGAGACACGACACGTCTTCCATCTGGAGTTCAGACATGGTTTGTTCTGTGAGGTTGTGAAGTCTAACGATTTCGTCTCCTTTAGCATAAGCAAAGTGAGAGTCGTCTGCTGAGAATGCCATTGGCCAAGAAGGTAAAGGCAGCGCGAATAACGTCTCAATGTTGATCTCTTTAGCCTTGAAGGTCTGCATACATCCACCAGCCTTTCTGATGTTCCAGATTTTGATGTGATATGCGCATTGAGTTGCAAGCTTGTTGCAAGATGGAGAAAACACTATCCCGTGGATAGTAGATTCGTGGCCCTTGAGTGTAAGCACGCTGTTGCCTCGGCGTGCCATGTCTAGGATCTCGATAATTCCATCTTCAGAGCCCGTCGCAAGCTTCTCACCATCTGCAGATAACGTCACGACATGTATGCGTCTCTGAGTTTCATTTTCTCTGCTGTCAAATTTGATTGCTTTTGGATCCCAGATGGTGATGTTGCCATTGTCTGCAGCCCGTCTAATGTAGGTCCCTCCAACAGCAAGCCTTTGACTATCAATCGACTAGGCCATTGCTTTAGGGAGCTCATTTTTACCATTAAATGAGGTTAGAGCATCTGCATATGCTGCGTCTCCAGTTGACGTCTCAATTATGGCGATCCTATATGGAAATTCAGTGTATATTACAATTTGCTTTCTATTAACTGTAATAGCCGATAGCCTCTCCCGTGAGGGTAGGGGTCTGTCAGGTAGATATTGACCTGAGGTTAGGAGCCTATACCTATCGTATCTGATGATTTCTATATTATGCTCAGCAGCGCTATTAGAAAACCTCTAAATAGAATGCCTATACTTATTATAGCTATATCCTACCTAGGTTCCATCTGAATAGAAAGCTAATAATAGAAGATAACCAGGCTGAATTATAATATTATTAACTTATAATTTATTAACTACAATGTGTTTTACAAGCGAGTGACCTATATAAGCGAGTAACCTAAAAATCTTAACCTTCTTAATTAAATTAGCAATAAAAATACCATAAATTATTAAATTAATTAAAATTAATTACTATATTCTTTTAAATTAACCTTAATTTCCTCCTAATAGGTCTTTATATTATACCTAGCCTTACTGCAGTTACTATAATATAAAACCCTTAGTCCCTTTAACCTTCTGTAATTACTACTTCTTAACGATTTAGCTACTACCTATATATTAATATCTATCTAATTAATTGCTTATAATACCTCTTCTATAGTTAAAGGCCCTCCTTTCTATAGTCTAGTCCTTTTCCCCCTCCGGCGTCGCTTTACTATCCGATTCTCTTATTTAACTTATTAAAGCCTATCCTCTAGTAGGACTATCTGTAAAGGTATTAGTTAGGGTGGCTTCAGATAATAGGTTCGCTTTCATTGATAGACTTTAACTTGCAAGATCTAAGGTTTAATCTTGCCTGAAGACTTTTCTCTAGCTAATTTACCCGAGGCTCTGCCGGCCTCGGTAGCCGACTTGTTGCTGATTGGTCGGCTCAGGTGGCTTCCTAATACTCTTACACTATCTTATGGATAAGGACGCTTGTTGCCTTCTTAAAATGCTTAATAGCCTCAATAATTGACTCTAGGGAGCTGCTCTTATAATTTCTAACCCTTCCCTATAGATATTTAGAATGCGATTAAGCCTCTAGTAGTATCTTTAGGGTCCTTACAGTCTAAGGGGTTAAAGGTATTATGACCTCTGCGGGAGGTGTTAGGGTCTATAATTGCATATTAAGCTTTAAGATGATATTTTCTGGGTTAAAGGGAGCAAGCCTAGTTCCTCTAAAACCTCCTTTAATATTACTTTCTATAATAGTAGCTCAGTAGGCGGCATAAAAGGCAGGAAAGAACTCAATCTTGGTGATATGGTTTATAGAGCATCCCATTAGACGCTCTATTTCTTGCCCATTATCACGGTCTCGGTCTAGTGTACAGGTAGACAGGGAATGCTTTAGGTAGGATTAGGTCTATTGCTATAGATAAGCACTATAGGCAGGTCAGGCTCTATTGATAAGACGTAGCTTAAAGAGCTACATTTAGGATCTAACTGTCAGTCAAACTAAAGTTATGGCGATAAGGCTTATCGCCATATGATCTATCTAGCTAGCAGGTCTAGGGTAAGCAGGTCTGGTCTTGAGCTGTGACAACTAGTTTCAATATCAGTTATAGTACAGCGGGGTTTCCTCGCGATTGTAGCATGCACTCGCAAGAAATCCTTCGTCTTCTACAACAACAGCCTCCAGTATAGTTTTCAGGTTCTCGACCAATCTTGGATAATAAAGGTTTTAACAATAAACATAGGCATACTGTGTGCTTCGTTCTGTCGGCAGCGCTTGCGTAGCTCGCCTACACGACTGGACACCTGAACAGCCCTTGGATCCATCAAATACAGTCAATGTGGAACTGATCTAAGCCTTCGCAACGTAGGTAGCCGCTGAAAACAGTACAGGAGATTATGATCTATCAAACCTAGTCACAACTTGCAAGGCAATATTCGATATCGCTGAAAAGGCTATTCAACCGGTAATTCTATAGAGCAGCAGTACCCATCGTTAAGATAGAGCGTCTATCCGAAATGGACTCCGTTCCGTATCTCATCCGATGTATTTCGCTTAAAACATGCTTAGAACGCTGCAGACTCGCGATATAAACGTATTCCAGGCTGTTAGTAAGTTACTTCTTTCTCAGGTATTAATTGGTATAGCCGGCTAGTACCCCGCTGCGTTAACACTGAGTCATTCCGTAGAACTTTAATATAGGCTAGCTGTATTGATTTAGCGATATCGTCAATCTCACTTTCAGGGTAGGCTACCCTCTTAGCACCGAGAAGACTATCTACATTGGTCCGCTACGAATCTAGCATCAGTAACATTCATGCACTTGACATCATGAAACATAAGTGGTAAAGAGTTGAATTTTGATCAGAAAGTATAATGACCCTCTATAAGCAGCTGGATCCAATTTCAAGTAGCTGTGGTAGTAGTCCAGATAGCATTACTTCAAGACTTTGCCACTCAATCCCCAATTCTTTCTCTGTTTCACTGGCATCAACCCCGAAGTGAGTAGTAGCTTCTCTCAAGCCAGGATTACCGCGAGGAATCTTGTTCTTATACTTGCCCGCTATCCCTCTCGTGATATCGGCGATTTCCTGATTGCAGTATACACCAGCGGCTAGGAGATATCTTTCCCCTCCGGCCTCAGGAACCTGAATTGCCCTGAGGTGCGCGAGTGCAACATCTTCAACACTCACCCAAACTGGTCCTCGAGTGGGCGGCATAGGACCCTCCTCTCCGGCTGAAATGATACCATATACGATCTTGTTGGATGTGTTGAGTTGCTCTGGAGAACCTGGGATTGCGCCTTCCAGCCATGGTCCGAATACCATTGCTGGGTTGAGGCTCACGAGGTCGAACTGTGCTGATGGATTATCGTCCATCCACTTCCATGCCACTTGCTCTGCCACAGTTTTACTGGCTCGGTATGCCACTGCCGCATTAAGGGCGGTCGCGCCATCCTCGTAAGTCAAAGGCGACCAGTCCTTGGCAGTGTATATCTTTCCCGGCTGAAGTCCTTTCGAGGCGTCGTAGATCCCAGCAAATGAGTTGGTGTGCACAATGCGTTTAACACTCCCCAGTTGCCTGGCTGTAGCGAGAATAGCTTTTGATCCTTTGACAGCAGGAACCATCAAGTCATTTTCCAAATCAGTAACATCATAGTTGAATGGTGCGGCAAGGTGCAGGATAGCGTCAGGCCCAGTTGAGCCAAAGGCTGAAAGATATGAAGCGATTGAAGTAATGTCTTCGACCACTCTGACAGAAAGGTTAGGATTCCTTTGGTGAAGATCAAAGACCTGTTCAGCTTTCGCAGCCGAACGAACAGTCCCTAAAACTCTGTATCCTTTCGACAAGAGGAGCGCGATGCAGTGCTGGGCTATGAAACCATTGGCCCCTGTCACGGCAACGAGGGAAGGGGGTAAAATTGGCTTGGGGTATGCTGAAGGCATTTTTCAAAACGACGATCAATCAATGAGGTATCAAAGAACTGGCAGCGATGAGACTGTCAGTACTGATATTCACTTTGCAATAATCAAGATAATGTTATTTCAATACATAAAAGTTGCTAGGACAGAGATATTTAGAACCATGGGCACTAACGCTGAGCGGCACTATTCTTTTTTAGTACTAGTTTCATATAATCGCCGTCGGAAAGACAAAGTTGCGACGGTTGCAGCAGGCAGTGATACCGCTAGCCTGATACTCGTATCCCTGCATTTTACAGACGGCGGGGTTATCATTCTGCACTCGCGTCATTTACATGCACTTCATGATCTGTCTGGTGATGACCCACGACTAGAGCAGATAGAAGGTGTCACGTGAATAAAATAGAACTCGACCAAGCTATTTTTGACTAAGTCTAACAGATTAATCCGCTTTCCTAGCCAGCCGAGACTGCTTGCTACCCTATAGTGTAAAATTTGGGTGGTCTACTAAAAAATCTTCGCAGTCAAGAAAGGGTTTGGTCTTGCTCATCATCTAATAGAAAACAAGTATGGTGTCAGGAAACTTTCACTCTCTATTCCGAAAAGACTCAACTATCATCGTTATGATCATTCGATTGTTTTTGGCAATGTGTCCAAGATGGATGGACTAGGATGGTTTATCAAGACCAATAGAAGTCATTTCCAGTAATTAAACGATCTCCTGCTCAACGCTTTCGAAGCATGTGTCCGATTCGTACATGATTCAATTACATATATCATCGGGTTGGCCAATTTTGATTGATAATGTGTTAATCCCGCTGAAGCATGCCTAAACACCAGCAATAGCTCTCTTCTTCAATACAGCAGAGTTGGCGTTCAATCCCTTCCAATCATGTGCGTCCAAACAAGCCTGTCGACTAAGTAATACAGCAACACTAGTCCTCTCCCTGAGCTCTGTTTCGTATTCATCAATAGCCTTTTTGCAATCTTCTCCCTGGTTATAGACTGCCTCTAGTGCTTTGGTCAGCCTGTAAGCATCCAGAATACCATGGTTCGCCGCCTCCCCTCGATACATAGTCATCGCATGAGCAGCATCGCCAGCAAGAGTGATCTTACCACTGCGATTGTCCCACGGAAGACATGGCCAGTCCTGGAGGACAATCTCAATGACTTCAGATCCCTCAGGAATGGCATGCACGACATCTCGTAGCACAGGATTGAACTCAATTGCCCGTTGCTTCATGTACGCCAAGCGCTCCGCGTCAGTGGCCTTGACCTCGTCTTGTTCTGCTTTCATAGGCCATGATATCATGACTTGAACTCGATAGCGATCATTATCTGTTCCTGCAGTTCCGTTGGCATGTGGTGTTTCCAGCATACTGAACCAGAAAAAGGCCCCTGTCACAGGGTGACATCCCTGGAAAAGTAGAGGGTCAATATCCTTTAGCGGCTTTACTTGCTCTGGCGTGAGATTTAGAGCCGCGCCCGTAAAACGTATTGGTAGTCGGACGTTTCGATAAGAATTAGGCGCAAGGTATTTCCGGGTTCTCGAGTTGCTCCCTTCAACGCCGACAATGAGGGAGCCTTCAACTTGAGATCCGTCCTCGAATATCGCGATCGCTTGATCGTCGTGCTCCTGAATGGAAGCAAGGCGCTTGTTCCATGTCACATGCTCAGAAACACTTTCTAAAAGGACATTCCGCATTTTTTCTCTGTTGACTCGTCGCCGGTCGCCGGGTGGGATGAGAAATTTGGGCTCGAGAGTCTCAAGGTTAATGAAAACAAACTTTCCTCGACCTTGAAGGTCGGCTTCTGGATCGACTTGAACTGCTTCGACGCGTCTAAACGTGTCGTCTGACAAGAGCTCTCGCAGGAAAGGAAGAACCCAGTGGAGGGTTATGGCCCAGCCCTGGCCTCGAGCGCTGATGTGGCTGTCGCGCTCATACACCTTGAAAGGAATGTTGAGCTTTGGAGGTGTTAGCAAAGTCCCGACACATATGTCTAGTGGTTCGTGTCGAAACCAGTCCATGAAGACTGAATTTTAGTGAATCGTACCTTTTTGAGCCCATGAGCAAGTACTAGACCAACGACTCCGGCACCGATTATGAGGACTGGCTTGCGGTCTTTCGACATTGCGGTGATAGCTGGATTTGAATAATTATGATTTCTGTATAATCGTATAGAAAAGCACTGTTGAAAAACAATTTGCTTGACCAAGAGTCAAGAAGTGCCCATATAAGACAATATGATCTACAGGTGGTTTTGAGTCTCAGCAAGTCGGTCGGAGCCGATGGATGTCTTGCATCATACAACGCTTATCGGTGGGTTGTATCTATGGCGGGGTTTGTTTTAGTGCCTGTGAGGAGAAGTGGCAGGGTTCCGTCGGACAATGGCGCTAATCATGCAACCGTCGGAAAACATTACCTGCTAAGGCGAGCTCAAGACACATTCCAAGATAGCGGGGTGCTCTACGTTATGGAGAATTGTGGCCCATTTGACAGAATCGAGGTCCAGAGACGAGAAATTGATGAAAACACCAGAGCCATTCAAGAGGTAATTCATTTCGCACTCTTATATGACTGCATACCTCCGTCTCTGACAGCACTATCAGAACTCAGCATCGCATCCATTCCCTGTAACAAGCAACAGCGATGACCCAGGACCACAAACATGAGGCTCTTCAGCCTATTCACCCCTCCATGAAAAACAAGCTCGATCATGTCTTTGAAAAGCTTTACAACGACAATGTCGCCAACACGCCCCTTAAACCCATAGACCTCGAGGTCTTGCGATCAAAATATTCAGTCCTCTATTCTTACGGCACCGGCCCCGCGCCAGATGTTGCTCGTGAATATGACGCTCAGATCACTACTCGCGAGGGCATCGCTCTTGATGTTAGAGTTTACGAACCTGATACCGCTGGGCCATGGCCAGTTCATATCGATTACCATGGAGGAGGTTGGGGTCTTGGCGATCTCAATACCGAAAGCCATATCTGCAAGCACATCTGCAAAGTCGCCGAGGTTGCCGTCATTGACGTAGCATATCGTCTTGTGCCTGAGAATGCCTTTCCATGTGGCGCGACCGACAGCTTTGCCACTCTTCAATACATTTACGAAAAAGGTGCTGAGAGATTCAGCATCGACCCAGAAAGGATATCCATAGGTGGCGTGTCGGCTGGCGGATTCATCAGTCTAGCACTTGCCCACATGGCTCGCGATGCTGGCATACCTCTCAAGCTTGTGGCTGTGGGCACGCCGGTGATTGACGACCTCAGCAAATATTCAAGTGCCTCGGATTCGCCTTTTGCGTCTATGCAGGAGAACGAGCATGCACCTACACTCAACTGGGGACGATTGGCATGGTTTGACAAGCTTAAATGGAGCTCTCTCGGATCGGACCCGGAAGAGATTGCCAGGAGGCGCCGGCAAATACCACAGATATTTGCCAATCTATTCAAGGCTGATGACTTTACCAACTTGGCAAAAACTGTTATTTACACAGCTGGTGCTGACCCCCTTAGAGATGAAGGCGAGGCTTATGGCATGAAGCTGATTGAGCATGGGAACGAAGTGACCATGAAGAGATTTCCGGGTGTACCGCACCCATTCATGCACATGGATAAGGATCTCTGGCAGGCAAGAGAATTCATTTTGCAAACAGCTTCTGCAATCAGGGACGCGCTTCATCGTTCATAGTAGGACAGAGACCAATGTAACCAAGTCAGCATTAACAGTTGGATCATTTTTTTGAATCGTCTGTAAATTAAGAATTTTCTGTAATGCTACACTACACTCATAGGTATAGACCGTGATAATCGCCATACGCTAGTTCCCTTCTCTGACTGATCTTATACATTGTACTTTTCAACTCTCCTACCTATGTCACCTGGAGATGCTATCAAGAAGGAAGAGTAACCACTGTTATGGTCGAAGGTGCTATCTACCCCGCTTGTTAGTCTTCTTTAGCGCCTGATATGATGTGACACCAAGCGTCATTTACTAACTTGTAATAGTCTAGCCACTACTCGGTCTCAAGATTACGATAATACGGAACCGACTTCCGACAGACCCATAACCGCTTCCGATACCCCAGGTTGGTCATACGCCTTCCAAATCCTCTCATCCACAAATACCATCAAATGGATTCAATCCCAAGAACCATTACCGTTTGTTTGCGGTGCGCCGACATCAAGCAGCGATGTAGAGGAGGAATCCCTTGTGATCGCTGTACCCGGTTGAGTCTTCCATGCCGTCCTAAAGGTAACATGGACCCTTATCCGGAGGACCTTGACATGGAAGGATCTAGCAGCATCATGCTTGAGTTACCCAAGGCCAGAATCAAACGGGTGCAGACAGGATGTTTGACATGCAAACGACGCAAAAAGAAATGTGACGAGATGTAAGTCAACACATCTTGCCCGTCCACCTCACCGGTCTAAACTCACGGTCATCACAGGAAGCCTCGATGCGGTGACTGCCAAAGACTTTGTTTGGGATGTTCGTGGCCTCCTCAAAGGCAGGGTAGAGAGAGGCTCAATAGCTGGGCTAGTGAGTCATGGCTGGGCGGGAATGCAGTCAATGAGCTTCCGTCGGACCAATCCCAAAGTCCACAACAGTCAACAAATTCCCCTCAATCAACCCTTGACATCAGCATCGCAGACCTGCTCTATCAAATGTCAGGCGCCATCTCTTCAGATGTGCATGACGCCAACATAGGGGACTCGCTCCAAGATCTGTCCTGGAATATTTCACCCGATTCAGCATGGCTCGACAACCTCCCAGATACACCATCTGCGACTGAAAGCCCTCAAGAAAATCTCTTGAATACGACACTCAGCCTATATACACCAAGCCTTCTACCAGATGTGACATCTCCGCATGATAAGGTGTTATTCAACCACTACTCAACAATTGTCGCTTTCGTATTATCCCGGCATCCAAGCACTGCTTCAAATCCTTACACAAGTTACATCGTACCAATGGCCACATCTAACCAACTAATCCTCCATTGTTTACTTGCATTGAGTGCGACGCATTGGCAAAAGCTTCAACCAGACATGCGAGATCGAGCATTGCTTCATAAAGGACATGCAACGCAGTCTCTTGCTAATCTACTACCACATGTTGGTTCCAACTCTGTAGATATTGCCTTGGTCGCTTGTCTGTTGCTTTGCATGTCAGAACTGTTTGACGGCACGTCAGCTGGTTGGAAACTCCATCTGCAGGGAGCGAAACGCCTTTTGTCAATTTTGGAAACTCAAAAGAGTGCTAATCTATCCAGTAGTCATTTCAAATTTTTTGTCAAGCTGGCGCGCTTTCTTGATAGTGCAGCGACAACCAGCACTTGCAAACCTCCGCTCATCGACGATTCAACAGTCAAGGCTATACCGGAATCGACAGAAAATTCCAGCGTTGATGATGCAGCAATCTATGGGATACCCAAGGAGCTGTTCCACATGGTTGACCGTGTTAACAATCTAGCCAGTAAGCGAGGAACAAGAGTTGATGAAAAATCAGAAGCATTGTTTCGCCAAGAGGCGGAAAGGGTTCAAGGCCTACTCGATAGCTGGGCATACGACTACGGAGGCCTCACTGGTGCTGTTATCTCACTCTGTCCGGAGAATGACGACGTACTTCATGCAACGATCGCATATGAGTGGGCGCTTCGACTTCGACTCCACCAGATCACCGAAGGTTACTCGACAGATGAAAAGGTGTTTGATTGTGTGCAACACATTCTGGGCCCTGCTCAGAAAGTTCGTTACGGCAGTTCCCTTGAGCCATGTCTACTGTTTCCACTTGTCATGGCCGGGGGTGCCTGTAGTACTCTAGAACAGAGAATGGTGGTGCAGGATAGACTGATGGTAATGGAGCGGACTTGTGGTTTCGGCTACGTCCATCAGAGTCGAGAGTTGGTAGAAACTGTCTGGAAAAGGAGGGAAACGGAGTCAATGGTCAATTGGGCTAGGATTCGCTATGAGGAGATGGGTGGTTTAGCTTTTTATTAACACTTGAACTGAGGTCCAGTCTATTACTGCTTACGATTCCTGCTTGTCGCCCTTCGTCCACGCTGGGCTTTCAAGACATTGCTTCTTTAACCAGTCCAGAGATGTGAGAATGCATATCATAAGCGCATACCTCATCAATAGTCAGCATGCCAGGCTTAGTATCCTTACTGGACCATCCGATTCTCTCATTTAGATTCTCCCTGGCACGTCTGCTCGCTTCCTGCAATCTTGTAGCTCGTGGCTTACGCTCAGCTTCATACAATCTGAGTCGCTCCTCGACAGCCAAGTGAGAATACTTATCAGAGAAAAGTATGCCCAATGCACCAGCGTCTTCGATAGCCATGCAGGCTCCTTGGCTCTGATCCGGCATCATGGGATGGGCAGCGTCACCTAGCAGGGTGCACCGACCCTTGCTCCAGTAGGGATAAGGGTCGTGGTTGTAGAGTCGCCACATCTTGATGTCTTCGGCATGTAGGAAGAGCTTTATGAGCTTGGGGTCTAACCCTGGAAAGGTAGATGCAAGGACTTCCCCAGTTGTGGAAATGTTCCAACCATCCTCTTTCAGATCATTCTTCTCGGCCGGGTAGAAGCAGTAACATGAAACGACATTATTTTCGCTACATGCTGAGAGAACAATCTTGGTTTTGGAATCGCCTCCCCAGAACTCGATGGCATCGTTGTTTATGTACTCTTCCAAATCGAGTTCGCGAAGCTTATCGGCATAAATGATGCAGCGGTAGCAGCAGGATGTGCTTGGCATGATCTGTGGGATAATGCCTAGTTGTTCGCGCATTACGCTTCTAATACCATCAGCACAGATGATAGCTTCGTGTGTTGCCTCTACCCCATTCTCAAATGTGACATGCCCCGTCTCAGTATCTAGACTTGAAGCCTTGTGCCATGTTTTGAGCTCGGCTGGTCGACCTTCACCATGTGGTGATAGCGCCACGTCCTTTAGGTGGTTGTGCAAGTCAATTCGATGGAAGTTGTTATAATCGGTGCCAAAGCGCTGGCGATAGTCTCCCAAAGGATAGATTCCCTGAACTTCGCCAGAAGAGTATTCATGACGGATAAGATTGCGCAGAATAACGGGTTTAGCAGCTGGGATGTCGACATTCCATTCCTCCAGGAAGCGAGAACCATTAGAGGCCACAGATAAAGAGGCGCCGACTTCACCACCGAAGTCGTAACGCTCGTAAAGTGTCACGTTGTGGCCCGCTCGACGGAGAGCAATGGCTGCAGAAAGGCCACCAAGGCCAGACCCAATGATGCCGATTGATAGAGATGATTCGGTACGTCCAGGCATTTCAAGGTAAGTAAGAATCTGAACAACCAAGATTTGGTGATGGGGGATCTTGAATCAAAGGGTCAAATCTTTGGAGCAGAACAAGACAGAAGGCTGAATGATGCTAAGTGTCAGATGATTTAATTGAGGATGTTCTATTGTTACTCTAAATACGTTGCTGATCTTCGCCCTTCACCTGTAGTCATCGTCGACCGTCCCAACTGACGATAAATTCCTCCCTCCTCGACCATTGAGACTACACCGCCCTATCTTGAAATCCGCGCGGACCGCTATCGTCATGGACGACCCTGGAATTGTCTCCATGACAAGGTTTGAAGGTATTGGAAGCAATCTTGTAAGCGACGGCGGGGAAGTGCAATCTGACTGATATGATTGGTCCCGCCTGAGCTTGCGATCCGACGGTTGCAGCTTATCACAGTCTAGCCCGTTCAAGACAAAGTTCGCCGCCATATCTACTCCAGATTCTTTGCAGGTCTCGACCGAAGGGGAATTGCCAAAAGCTCCCACAACTTATCAACTTATCAAAAGAGCATCTTGACGCTCAGTTGCTTGAGTATCCAAGTTTGCACGGTAGATACCAAGTACTTAAATCGCCTCAATGTCGCTTTAAGCTCTCACCTCAATGCTTCGACTCAGCCTTGGCATCGCTTCTACATCACGGATTATAAAGTCTTTCACAATCTGAGTAATTGAATTGTCACAACTACTATCGAGACAGTGCTTGATTTATACTCCAGGTAAGTTTATCTCAACAAGCGCCATCTTCTGCTCTTTCTCACGTCGTCACACTCCATCTAACCTATACTCAGCAGCACAAAGTGGACAACCAAAGAAACTCCCCCCGAGAATTCAAGATGGCTCCTAGCGACATGGAGAAGACCCAATCGAATACTCGCCCCACTTCCGTCGCCAAAGGCTCGGTGACGGATATAGCTGGTGAAGTGTCACTAAAGCCAATTACTCGTAAAGTCGACTATCATCTTGTACCACTCATGCTGGTTTGCTATTTCCTTCAGTTCCTCGACAAGGTTCTGATAAACTATGCGAACATCATGGGCCTCTCAGAAACGCTCAACTTCAAGGGAAACGACTTCTCGTGGATGGCAACAGCTTTCTTTATTGGATTCGCAGTGGCCGAGTTTCCACAGGGAGTCTTGATCCAGAAATTCCCGGTTAGTAAAGTTCTTGGAATCAATGTGGTGCTTTGGGGAACAGTCATCTGCTGCTCAGCTGCAGCAGTCAATTTCCCGGGTATGACAGCGGCAAGAACCTTGCTCGGCATGTTCGAAGCAGTCATTTCCCCTTCTCTCATAATGATAACTTCTCAATGGTACACCAGAAAACAGGCAACTCCTAGAACTGGTATATGGTACTGTGGTCTTGGAATTGGGCAGACCGTTGGCGGGCTCATCTCATACGCAGCTCAGCATGGTAGTAGAACAGGCAGCTTCCAAGGCTGGCGTATTATGTTTGTGTCAGTGGGTCTTTTCAACGTTCTGGTCGGTCTTGTTGTCATCTTCTGGATGCCTTCCAGCATCAAGGATGCCAAATTCTTGACTGAGCATGAGCAGTTTGTTCTTCAAGAAGCGCTGGCTGCCGACCAGGGTGGACACTGCGCCAAGGTTTTTCGTCGTTCTGGTATATGGGATGCTCTGAAGGATCTACAGGTGTGGCTACTCTTCCTCAACACTATCCTCATTGTCATACCCTCGGGTATCATCACGACTTTCTCGGCTACCTTGATCCGAGGATTCGGATATGATTCCAAACAGGCCGCCTTGCTGAATATGCCTGCAGGCGTAGTATCAGTAAGCGCAACGCTTCTTAGCACATTCGCTATCCTCTATGGGTTTCCGAGGTGGTTGGGCCTTTGTCTCCTCATGGTACCGACTCTCATTGGAGCTGGCTTGATGTCCTTCAACTCGAGCAGTCAGGCCAGCTCCCTAGTTGGTATTTATCTGATCAATTTTGACGTTGCACCGCTTGCGCTGATATATGCACTCGTCGGTGCCAATATCCAAGGCTATACCAAAAAGGTCACGACCAATGCTATCATCGCGGTCGGCTTTTCCATCGCCAACATAATTGGACCCCAAACTTTTCAGGCCAAAGATGCACCGAGCTTTCTTCCGGCCAAGGTCACAGTATTCTGCGTTTGTGGTGGCTCAGTAGTCGTGACGATTCTGACTAGGATTCTCTATGGTGTCCGAAACAGGCAGGGACGGGTATCACGCGATATCGGTGAAGTTGACGAGGTCGAAACCGTGGAGACAATGACAGATAGGAATAACCCAAACTTCTTTTATGTATATTAGCTGTTGTTCTATCATCTATACAATCATCTGCATCTTATTGGGATTGTAAGTTAAATAAACACCTTTATTTTTTGATTGGATTCAGTCAGGGTAGCTATACGCCTGAAAAAGTAAATTATGTTTTTTGTACGACGCTTGTAGTACTCCAGACATTTGAGATCTCATCTTTGGGTTGAACGAGGGGACCTCGCGGGAGTTGAGGGCGTCGCAGGTGTCGTGGTCGAATTCAATTGCACATCAGCAGACTATGTATTCAGTGCTGGTCAGAGTGCTCGTGACGTAAAAAATTAAAGCTGTAGATGAATTTGAATGGACTGGTGATGGTGTTGTGGCGGCGGATGGAAACAATTGCCTGCGTCATAGGTATTCTGCCAGATACCGTCGGCCATGAAAAATGGCAGTTGATTTTGGAGCTTAGTCAGTGCGCGATTTGATTCGCTCAGAGCTTAGAACAGCCCTTAAACCAATCAGACTTCATTATAGTATGCTACCCTAGACATGAATAAAACTTTTCACGAAGGACATATCTAGAGAAAGACAGTAGCTTGCACGAAGGTCTTGATGATCTTTCGAGGCTGAGAAGAGAAGGCAGTTCAACAAATTTCTTTTGAGTTGAATTGTTACTCCATGAAGATAATTGCACCCTCCCCTGTAAAGCTTCGCACCAAAACCTGTCAATCGCCAGTATTTGATCACTAATAGCAACGACAAACCTGAAGAATAGAATTATTGACCTTCACTCGATCTGACTTTTCAAGACGGAAAAAATAGGAGCCTGCCATAATCGACCCCAGTGGGACTCGGTGAGCGTCAAGTAAGCCCGAGGGGAAGAAAGAGTCACCGTCCTTTGCGAAGAAGCAGAAGAGGCGGAGGGTTAAGAGAGATAAGCAGATTCACAATAATATCCGAGAGCAACTGTTATTGACATTAAGTTGATACCTACAGACTACTTCAACATCAGAAATGATGCGGGGAATGGGAGTCGTTATAACCATCCAGACTTATTAAAATGCTTAGAATTTTAAATTAAAGCTGACAAGGTGTGTCAGGAGATCTACAGAAACAAGTAGCTGGTATTAGTCGAGGTTGAAGCTCAGGTAAATTGTTGCGGCAATCAAGATAAGGTAGAGAAGACTTTAACTTCAACTGTGAATGTACCTAGACATCAATGATCTTGTTGTGATGCATTATCCTCGAGGATAGCCAGTTTAATTGAGTACCGGTAAGTTCTATATTTAGCTACGACACTTGCTCAATAGAGTTAGAAGTCAAGACAAGCTTTTATCATGTGCTTATTGCTACACTAATCTAAATAAGGAAGCAAGACCCCCTGTAATCCAAATCGGGATAAATGAAAGGCCGATCAGAAGGTAAGTGAGACGCTATTCTTCTATTGGCTGGCTCGTAACTTTCGACATGGAGGCTATATTGCCGTTATATCCCCAAAAGTATTTTCGTCTTCTTTTGCCTGCCCTACTGGCATACAGCCTTGCTTTCTAAGTTTTTTTTGTCTATTATGTTAGTAAATCAAATTCCTACATCTTGTTACTTCCAACATTTGGTATCTTTTTGTTAGCTTGCTGACCTTGCATTGTGATACTGCCTCCTGCCCTACTGGCAAGATTGAGAGGCTAACGGTATCCCGGGCCAGATACATAGATCATTTCAATGAGCTTACTCACGTTGCCCGTTCTTGCACCCTGCGGTAACACCAATGTCAGAACATCGACTAAGTCTGGTCTAAACGCATGTGGAACTTTCCTTCTTCGTCGCCCCTGTTCTGACACTTCACCGCACCGCCTTGACCTCAATGATCTGAAAACCAGTAACAGCTCTACATACACTTCATCGCCATCATAACAAACCTGCACTTCATCAACATAGGCGTCGTTGTTGTTCATCTATATCAGTTCAAGAAATATCTCCAATAGCTCAGTGGGAATTCAGTTTGTCTGATGTTGGGGAGGGGGCGGACAAGTTATGGCAACAGCCCTCCAGTTCGTAACAATACACAACGAGTCGCAACCAAGGAAAAAATCCAATCCGTCAAAGACGTGGATTAGGGGGTCTATAATGCCGTACCTTCCCTTAAGACCTTTATCAACATACTGAATATGCTATTTTCTACGAAATCTTGTATCAAAGTCAAGTTTGGGAATAGATAGAGATCTCTTTGTACAATGCTGTGATAAGCGTATGTGCTAGAATATCCCAATCTTTGTAAATAAAATAACTAGGATAAGATACAGGAGTCGAAGTAAAATGCCATCAAACGTCATATACCCCTCAGATATCGTAATGAATACCTGGCATACTTACATGCTTGTCTCGGGCCGAAGACTGTGTGATTCAGACGTTTGTATGATGCGCCTTCCGGCTCATATCATGTTCCGATCCGTAGACGGTATAACAATTGACCCGGCATTCTGTTGCAATCAAAAAAGCTGGCGCCAGAAACCCCTCAGTCAGAATTATTTCATGTCACTGAAGTACACCGCACATCCAAAGAACCCCCAACGACCAGCTCTTGCACATACCTGGTCAACACTTCTGGCTGTATGTTCACTTCATACATTTTGACCCTTCCTGAGCATGTTCTTGCCTGCAAACCATATCGCGAGGGCTGCTAAGGAAGAAGGCCACGTGCCTCATAAGCCTCCCTCAATGGCAATCGTCCTGACAATAATTGGGGCAATCATTTTAATACTCACGCCTATCTGGTATGGGAAGATAGCCCTCATCAGGCGACGTTTCCACAGACGGGAAACCCCTCCGCCTCGACGAACAAATTTGTGTCTCGCCCCGGAGGCTCTCAAGCTAATGCCTATCACGAAATATCAGCCATGTCTTCAAGAAATTCGCCAGCTAGGCGAGAACAATCTAATCGCCCCACATGAAATTTGTCTAAAATGTTCCATCTGCACAGACGACTTCTTCAAAGGTGTCAGGATCCGCTCGCTGCCTTGTGGATGTCACAGCTCAAGACCAGACCTGCCTACCCTAGACCTTATCGCTAGATAGATCACGTGGCGATAAGCGTTATCGCCATAACTTTAGTTTGACCGACAGTTAGATCCTAAATGTAGCTCTTCGAGCTACGTCTTGTCAATAGAGCCTGACCTGCCTGCAGTGCCTATCCATAGCAATAGATCCAGTTCCGCCCAAAGCGTCCCCTATCCACCTGTATACTGAGCCAGGACCATAACAGGTAGGCTATTATTAGCTGTAAAATATACTGGCCAACTTGCTTGTAAAACACGTTATACTTAAAGGAATAAGTAAGGAATAATAAGTCTTAGGGATAAGTCGTTCTTAGGATGCTGTATTCCTAGGACGCTATATTCCTACATCTGGCGTTCTAATATAATGAGTGCATCTTACTAATCGCTATAGGGTAAGTGGGTTTCCCTAGGCTGACGCCTTGCATGAGTTTTTATAGGGCACACGTGACGTAGGGACTGGGGTCGTAACATTGAAGATGCCGAAAAAATGCTTGATGGACAGAACAATGATGTGCTTGTTGAAGGAAGAATTGGCTTCACCTGTTCTGACGGTTGGAGCTAATGTTTGGAAGGACCTTGTAACTGCATCAACGCTCGCTAATGGCTCTTCTTCCAGACCACCGGCTAGGGACAGTGTTACAGCCAGGCGGTAAGCTTCATTATCTACCAGCCGCTTCCTGAACCTTATGAGCGCTACACTAAAGAGGTCAATCGTATAACTGGCGTCCTAGACGGGAATTTGGCGAAGCAGGAGCCTGATGCAGATAGAAATACTTGGTTCTTAGGTGGTTGGCTTTCGTATTTAGAAGTTGCGTTCTTTATATGGCAACATACAGCTGAGCTGCGCATCCCGGACGATAAGTTTAATTAGGATGATCACCTATATGTTAAGAGGTGGGCTAAGAATATGCTCAAGCGCCTGAGTTTGCAGAAGTTGTTAAAGCTCCAGGAGGCTAAATAGGATTTGCAAACTAGTGTTGGATGGGAGGCTCTGTCTTCAATAGGCGAGCTACTGTTATAAAGAGTGTACAGTGATGGATAAATACTGAATAATAGGTATAATGGTAGAGGAAATCGCTTATCACTCCTTATTTAACTTGGATCGTCTGCACATAGTGGTCAGGTTATCCCTAGTTACTTTAAAGTGAGAAGTCAATCTGAACCTTTATAACTAAAAGAAAACGAGAGAATAGATATAGTATAAATTTAAGTGTCCTCAGTTTTAGCACTTCCTAAATAAGGGTAGTGATTAACATTTAGAAGTAATAAGAATAAACAGAACTCTTTACATCGAGTTATACACTGCCCTATCCCTCGCGTTATGACGCGCTGAGACGCGTCGAGAACTTGACTGTTGCCAGAAACGAGCCAATTATCGACGGTTCCAGCCGCGTGGCTTGATGGCTAAAGCGCTAGATTTCGGTTTCCAGCTCCTGAATTCTCCAGAGATTCCAGGTGACTCCTGGTGTGGTCGATATTTCCCTGGATATTATCATTTTTAGCATGAACTAAACCTTAAATGTTTTTTTTTTTTTTTTGTTTCAGCTTATTTCAAGAGCTCAATATACCAACCTCTTGTTAGTACTTATATTGTTGATTAAGTTTTCTTGACAATTGTAATTGTACCTAAAATACAGCATGGCCAACAGACGGTGACCTGGCGGCAAGTGAAACTCTTAAATTGCATGTGCATGCACTCTGCCTCTGGGGGGCGGCGGCGGCCAGAGCTAGCAGACACTGCCTACGTTGTTGGTACTTTCATTGTCGGCAGAGAAGG
Source organism: Fusarium asiaticum (assembly GCA_025258505.1). NCBI lineage: Eukaryota > Fungi > Ascomycota > Sordariomycetes > Hypocreales > Nectriaceae > Fusarium > Fusarium asiaticum. The sequence continues at coordinate 11,954,469 of CP088257.1, read as the reverse complement.
CCCTCATTCGATAAATTGCTGGCCGCACCCTGGGCCGCTAGGCGAAGAGGGTGCAGGTACACCTGTAAGGCGGACTGGTAGGCGCCCTTGAGAGGCATCCATTCATCCTTTCCATAATACATAAGTATCTCACTTGCACTAAGAATTCAACACCTGTTTCTATTGTGGCTTGAATGTTACTTTTGTGCTTGTCTCCTTTTGCGCTGTGATTGACCCCCTTCTTATAACTCAAGGTACTGTTAGAACTGAGGCATAATGTCAGAATACCCGCCAAACAGAGCAAGGCCCCTCGGACATGAAGGTAGTTCTGACACTCAGCTACAATCTATATCAAGGACTATTGGTAACAAATCTCTGATACGCAGGCCGACGAGTCGTACTTCTCATAACCACTCCAGTAGGCGAATCGTTCCAGTCGATCGCTCAAGTCACAGGGTACCAAGCACAGCAAAGCACTCAAATCGATTGGTCAAGCCATGAGAACAGTGCTCTGCCAGATCTGGCATCCAGACTCAAATTCACAACGCACTACGCCCTATGTGTTATAGACCGTGAGCTTTGGGAGAGTACGACTGTGAGTCTGCTCCAGAAGTTCAGAGGCGCGAGGTTCTGGGATCACCCTGGCGATTTCACAATGATGTCGCCGTCCAGGAGTAGCCGGAGCAACAGTAGTATGATACCGGCAAGCCTGAATGCGTGCCAGCCCTGGTCTGATGGGGATATTTGGAACATAGATAGTGGAGAGGTCATTGGCCAGACGGATATGTCTGATGAGGAAATAACTCGAAGTATGTCAGGCAGGGAGGACCACGTATTCTTTCAGTGCTAACCTAAAATGTCTAGACTATACAGCGCTCCGAGAAGATTGGACGTACATGCCTATCTTTTGGAACTGCCACGACCTTGCAATCCGACTCGCTTACATCATTGTTCGGCCATCGATGCATGTGATCCAGTTTCTGAAGGGACTCATGATATCACTCCACCAAGCCTGTAATAATGAGATCAAGTTGGACTCTACGGCCGGTAACATGTGCGTTGGCGGATGGGGAGTAGCCGCACTGGGTGGCATCGTAAGTGTGCCGCCTTTAGCTATGGCTGGCGTCGGTGTGTTCCTGGTTGGATGGTCTATAGGTTTCTTTGGAGGATTTGCAGTGAATGCGAAGGCGAAGGCAAGATATAAGTTCATGATCAAGTTGGAGGAGAAGTTTCCTCAGCTCAAGTCTCTTCATAGTTGATCATGATACGAAGTCTTTTCATTTGTTATTTCTTATCTTGTACGTCACAAATGGCCATGATTTCAAGCACACATGGCCATTCAGATAGCCTTTTTTCAAGTAAAGTCCTCTGATACAGGTATTATATTCCCTAAGGAACGTGTTGTGAACTATATTAGAGATCCGACATACCTATAAAACCACTAACTTACTAGCCAAGTGATACTGAATTTTAATTTACTCGAATGATAGAATCTAAGCTTAAGAGTATATGCAGTACCGTAATCTTTTGCTTAATACGTCTTCTCTGTCAGTTATTTCCAACAGTGTACCCGACCTATCACTCATACTCATACTCGACACTATAGATGCACCGAATGTTTTTGTTATCGTGACACCATTCGTGAAAGACCGACGTATCTCCTGCATCATTACTAGTCGCACCGCCAGGCGCGTCAAGACCAAAATCCGGCGCCGCAATCAGTGGCTCTTCGGCGCGCGTATACGGTCCCGATAGCTTATCTGCATAAGCATACTTAATATTGTATAAAGGATTGCGAAAATTGTGACTACTAAAGAATTAGATGTGTTTCCTATTGTCAAGGCGTACGAGGTTTGATGCTTCAATAAGAACGCCATCCTCACTGCCGATGCGGTTGAAGATCTTGACTGCATCTCCAATCAAGGTGATGCCGTCGCCCTCGATTTCTTGGAGCATGATTGGTGTACCGCCTGTTAGGCCTGATGCATCACCTTCAATCTTATAGATGAGATAGTTTTTGCTACTGTTGAGGTACTTGAAGCCGCTTGCATTAATAGCGCCTTTGAGGTCATCTGGTCTGCATATAAGAGGCTTCTTATTGTATGTATATGGACTAGTTGAATTCTTTGAGTGCGCAACACCAATGCAGTGTCTGCCGGCTTCAATCTCAGGATTTAGGTAAACGATATACTCTCTACTGTCGATGCGGCGAATACCAGGTGCCTAGGTGTTCTCGCCAGTTGTCCAGCCTTTATTGGGGAGGGCATTTTCCGGCTGTGGGGTCCATTCGCTGAGAAGGTCTTTGGCCGTGGCGACTTGAAGCTTCCGGTAGTTATCTGGCGGGCCACCATTTGTTGCGACAGCTACCTATAATCCGTCTTTGAGTTGGATAATTGATGGATCTGGAAAGTCGGCGTTTATGGCAGGGTTGAGTGTACCCTTATGCTTAACGGTTAACTTCAGTGCGGATTAGCGAATGGTATCTGCTGAAACGGAGTTGAGAAGAAGACCGATGGCAGGCCAGGTGAGGCCTTAAGTGATTATGATAAAGTTTCCCTTGTGATTGCTAACTTTTGCAAGAAGTTATGGATTGCTTCTATCTGTACTTTCATGCCCGAGCGGATCTAGGCACAGCCCGCGATATGCATTGCTTATCTTAGTTCTACAGCCTCTTATATATCAGTCGATTATGCCGTCAGCTGTCAATTACATTAGATTCCTCACTCTGATTTTAAAAATAAACATTCTAGTAGCAGATATTTCAGCTGTCTGATATTAGAGTTTGCATCTCCCGCAATTGTCCAAAAGGAAGCTACTGAGTATTCAAGCAACATCTTTACCAGCCACAAGCTCTTCAAACAGATCCTACAACGCCACCAGGCTAAAGCTATTCCTGTTAATCATCATATCCTATATGATTTAAGCAATAAAAGTCTTTTTGAAAATGGCTCTATCTCTCTCATAGCTAATCTGAGAAGCTTATTTACTAGATCTATCTAGTACGATAACTCAAACCGATGCTGCCTCTTACCTGCCTAGACATCACTAACAATCTCGAACTTGCTGATGTAGTTGCTCATTAATTGAAGTCTGTGAACTCGCATGCGCAGCATTATCAGATCTTAACTCATAATAGTGAGACTTTGTTAGTTCCACTTCGTCTGCATTACCACTATTCAGCACATTATCAGGAAGATGCCGCGAGTTCTGACGCGACCTGCCCCCCCACATTCCCGTGGTGTTGGAAGCTGATCTCGAGGCGTCTGTGTTGCGTATTGAGCTAAGATTTGTGAAGCCGAACTTTTTCCAGACAAATTTGATCAGAGGGCGCAAGGTGGGCAGACAGCAGCAGATGACAGCACTGTGAGGGTTAGTTTACGAGTGTGAAGTAGTGATGGTAGGAGTATGTACCTGTAGACTTCCATTCCGGTCCAGATCATTAGGTCAACTGTTCCCCATGTTGGATCTTCGAGATCCACAGTGATGACCTTAGTGAGTCGAATAATAGTTACAAAGCACGCACTGAAGTTATTAGCATCGCCGCAAGTATCCATCAGGGAAGAAGCTGGCCTTACAAGCTTCCAAAGATAAGCATGAGTGCAATCAAGATCTTATGGTACATGGGGGCCTTGAGGGTAAAGATGTAAGGAAGCGGAATAATCATAAGTCCAATATCTGTGATAATCCCGCCAATAGCGACGCCGACGTAGAACTTGGAAAGGTCGATGCAGTTTTGCTGTGTGCCGTCCCAAAATGTATGAATTGGCCAGCATGTACGAATAGACGGAACATACTAATGCCCATATTAGCATTTACGGTAACACATGATATGAGGAGACGTACTGTTGAAATCGCCCAAGCAACAATAAAGAACACAAATCCATGAAGGAAGTATCGCATGCTTGAAACGCCAAAAATGCGGTAAAAGAAGGCCACCAGTGACAATCTCGCACAAGCTAGTGCTGTAGTGTAAAGTACCTCGTTTGCGACAATGGTCTTGAAAAAGCGCTCAATGTTCTTCGGGTCATTTTGCATAATCCAGGCCACATGTCTTCCCAAGCCAAAGCGAAGCCATAGCATACTTCCAATAAAAACACCAATAGTGTTAAACTTGCAATGTTAGAATAGAAGACTGAGCATGGTTAGGTACTGAGCGCTTACCGCTGCAAAAAAAGCAAGCCAGTCATCCCACCCAAGTGACTTTTTTGCTATCCTTGTTGAAAAATACCGGCAAGGAACAACAATAATCATCAGTGCGAAAAACGAAACGTGCGTGGCATATACTTCTTCCTGTCTGCTCTCTGCCAAAAAGGCAGCATCGTACGTCGGTGGAATTTGAGTTGCCATAGTGCCAGTTTAAAAATTTAAGCATCGGAAAACTAGTGCTAGATCCCGTTGAGCGACATGGAGTAGATATGGAATAGCTAAATCCTAGGGATCAACATTCTCACTTCCCCTTTGGCTTGGGCAGCAACTTCAGCAGAGGACCGTGAGGGACCGGGGAACCGGATTGCGAAAGGGACATGACTCGAACACAAGTTGAGAATGTCACCAATGGATAGGAGACGTACAAAAGGGCTGTTATCCCCAGCTATAGATCTACTTGATGCAGAAACACAACACGCCACATTCATCTGGGCAGTCTGTGCATTTCCGTTATCACATTCGACTTCAGTCTTCTGTCATTCTTTGTTTTTAGACGATGCGAGCACCATTACTTCCTACCATTCTGGCGGTGCCGGGTGCATGGCACACTGTCGAGTCATTTGACACAGTCAAGAAGATCTTTACAGATCGTAGCTTAGACTTTGTCAGTCAGAATGCACCAGGGTTAGTAGATGCTCAAGCAACTATGCTCAGTGATGCATCCTCGTTGCGCACAAACCTTTTGGAACCACTGGTTGAAGCTGGTAAAGACGTTATTGTCTTGATGCATTCCTATGGAGGAATGTACGGCTCGCAGGCAGTTCAGGGACTAAGCAAGAGCGAGAGAGAACGGAGCGGCAAGAAAGGTGGTGTCATTTCGCTTGTGTACGTTTCCGCTGTAACGCCAGTGGAGGGGAAGACGACACTGGAAATGATGGGTACTGACGCGGAACATTTGCCGAGCTGGGTGGACTACAACGTAAGTGATCATCAGTTAGATCTGACCTGACGGCCTTAGCGCAACGGTGGCCCTGGACTCCCCACTAAAGGCATCCACTTGACGCAGACTAACAAACTTTAAATTGGTAGGAAGATACAGGCTTCGTTAAGTTCACAGGAGCGAGGGAAGTCATGTACCATGACATTCCCGAAGACATCGCTACGCACTACGTTTCCCTTCTCAAGAATCAAGCTCTTAATAGCATGGACACTCCTCTGTCCTACTCTCCCCTCACTGACCCCAACTATGACGGCAAGGTGGGTTACATTTTCTGCGGAGCGGACCGTGTTGTGCCTCTCGCGGGCCAGGAGCAGTACGCCGCGATAGGAGCAATTCAGCGGACCGTGCTTATTGACGAGGCCACCCATGCGTTCTTCGCTACCGCAGCGAACAAGACGGTGGATGCAGTGCTCGAGCTTTCAAACATCTGAACCGGGGAAATTAATCTGCAGCACACTTTATGTTGATTATTTGTCAAACCTATCAGAACTCTGTGGCTTCAACTTCAGCTTCCCATTCTCTCTGGTACTAACTACAAACCTCGACGTGTCACTGATCAGTCAACAAGGATGACTCAACAAGGGTCACGCGTTTATTCCTGGTTTATTGATGACTAGACTAAGAATTTAAAGTTAGCTAGTGTCCAACCAAAAAGACCCTGTACAGTCCTCATAGTCATAAATGCCATGTTCTGCGACATAATTAGGTATCCTTGTCATAGCGGAATTAGGGTATACCAATAAGAGCCTGTTAACTCAGTAAAATAGATGGAGACAATACTGGAGTGATTTTTACTGATGGTTTTGTGGTGCGATTTTCAGAGTCTAGCATGCCATCGCGCCTTTTGAAAAGGCACTCGATTGTACATGTGCTTCGCTAGCAGCAGCAGCAACCACACAGCTCTCCTGACTTCTGCTGGGGTATTCAGGGTTTTGAGTGGAGGTACAAATGGGGTTGCTGGTAGCTAAGTATCTTACGAAGCTGTCGGAGTTGCCGGTGGAGCTGTCTCGCCAGTGACGCTGGAGCTGACATACTGATCGAAAAGGCGTAATCGTAATAACACTACCTGTGTGGATCCAACAGAAGCAAAACCTGTAGCAACGCCCCCATCTGCGTATGTATGTATACACTAGTTAAACCTCAAGAATCTGTATTTTACCAAGGACAGAAGGAAGGGATTCGTTGTAGTTGGGGTCAAACCATCTCAAGAGCATGGCTACGTTGACTTTTTGTGCTAATCCGGAAAGAAGCCAACCTTGGTGTTGATACGAAAGGTTGAGGCCAATCATTCGCAGGTCATTTGGATTCAACGGACTGGTCAACAGAAAGTTGGTAGCCTGCGTACATCAAAATAACCATGGTCCAACAGATAATCCGATGTTAAGCTCTTCCCAGACGAAAGGCGCTGGGACTAGTGCTGGTGGACGCAGGTGGAGGTGCAATGAGCTTGATAGCTAAGAATAATGTGTTTGACGTTACCATATATGATATACTGACTGATAGTATGATAGTGGGAGGGTGCTGGGCAGCCGAAATCCATTTCCGGCTTTGCAACAATCAACAATGATGCAATTGCAGTTAAAAAACGCGCCAAAGGGGTCCTAGTTAGGGCTATAAATGATAAATATTTAAAGCATTTTACCTATAGACCTCCAGATTCTTAAAAGCTTACTAATAAATTTACTATTTTAATATATCACAGCTCAAGACTAGACCTGCCTACCTTAGACCTGATCGCTTGATAGATCACGTGGCGATAAGCGTTATCGCCATAACTTTAGTTTGACCGATAGTTAGATCCTAAATATAGCTCTTTAAGCTACGTCTTATCAATAGAGCCTGACCTGCCTACAGTGCCTATCCGTAGCAATAGACTTGGTCCTGCCTGAAGCGTTCCCTGTCTACCTGTATCCCGAACCCTGACCGTGACAGACTGAACCTTTTAACTGGTTGCCTAAACCCGAATCCGGTTTAAGTGCAGATGACTAGAATTCAAAGCATTGAGTTCCGCAACATTGCGGGTTATTTCCGGTGTGATCGCCACCAAAAATGTATCGTTAGAGGAACATTGAGCGAACTGGCTAGGACTTTGATGTTTCATGCTCTTATACACCAATCAGTGTTGGTCATCCTTGTTCCAGGGCCCCTTAATGAAAATTGTTGATTTGTTCCACTATTCTATAAGTGTCCAATCATTTGATGTACCTGATATCCCAAGGACTTCGCTCACAACCTCACGACATCTTTCCACCTCGAATCAAAGTTTGTACTTCATGTCCTCTGCTCCATGCCTCGATACCTAACAATCCTGCGCCTAGTCAGTCTTCTGACTATCATTAATCCTATATCTGCGACCAAATACGGTTAAATAGAGTCAAAGGAATGTGTGGACCCATCGGGTTATGAACAATGCTACAAATCTAGAGACGCTGAACGCAACGGCTGCATCAACAAAAATTGTAAAGGTCAGAACATTGATTGCCTCAACGCTTGGGACTGCGTATTCAACGTGGACGTCATCGACTGCGCTCTGACGCATTATTAGAACAAGGTATGAAGGACGAGTCAACTGGACAAGAACTATAGTAAAAAGTCACAGGTGTAGAGTTGCGAATACCAAAACACAGTGCTTGAGCTAGGTGGGCCCTGTATCGATGAGAAGTTCAAAGATATCCCCTTCTTCCCAGCACCCGACGATACCACAGACGCTTGCTCATGCAACCTCGGCAAGATCGCTACATCTCTAAATCGTGCTGTGGATGAATTGGACACATATATCGAGAGGAACCAGGAGATATGGGACTCACTCTCTATTGATGAACAGGGGGTGTTCATTAAGGCTTGCAGGTGTTGCTCACAGAGCGGCATATTGTCTAGGTATTATCCTCCAGGTTATTAAAACATTCCCAAAATTAATCGTTGACCTAGTTTCTGGGATATCTGTCCTAATGCAAAGCCCTCGCTCCTCGGTGCTGACGAATACTGGAACTTACTCATCTGGCAAGATGAAGATTATCCTCAATGCGGCGATTACAACGACGTCTACAACTGTGCGAATGGTCTCAAGTTTACGCCACCAGGCAAAGACAAATCAGCAAAGTTTTATGACCCCGGAGAGCTTCCCAAGGATGGAACTAAAACAATGTCGAATATGGATGGCAGTATCACTAGTCCTCTTAGTGGCGCCACATTTACATGAACAAATGCCAACATTATACATTCCATCACCGTGGCGAGTGCGGATGCAAAGCCAACCGATAAATCGAGAAACAACGAAAATAAGACTGATGATGCAGAGGAGACAGGAGAGGAGGATGAAGAGGATGCGGGCGCGGCTATAACCTCTTATCTGTAGGTTCTTGTATGTCTGGTCCTTGTCTTGTTACCTTGAATAATGGGAAATCTTTAAGTGGCTCATTCCAGGAACAGCTACTAAAACATGTCCGAGCAGGATATTTTTGTCATGAAAATGAGACAGACAGCGAACAGGTTATGATGCGGGATCCTGGCTGTCGTGTATAATAAGCTGGGACAGAGATGCCACCCCATTGATTCAAGAAATAAGACGAGCATACTTGTCAGGGTTCAAAAGATGCTAGTTGTTATGTTTACTCCAACACACAAGTCAAAAGTCCTCCGCTCTTTGGCGTCAGTAGTAACGGAGGATCATGTGCTATAATTGCACCTGGGACTAGCATGAAATATAAGGAGTCAAACCCCGACCTTATCTAGCATTGTAGACAATGTTTGTTTCGGAAACTTTTAAAAAATGAATCCTTTCATTGTCTCACAAATTTTCAAATATATGTGTATGTACTTAGCTTGTAGACTGACTTTACAAAGTTCAGCAACCACAGTCTCCAGTCAATACTAACCGCTCCGATTCCAGCAGTTCATTATCTGCAAATTATATAGTAGAGAATAGGTACAACCGAGTGCATAGTACTCCCGGTTACTGGAAGAATTTATAAATTTGTTAGTTATTAGAAACTCGAAAGTCTATAGACATGCAAATGATTTTGCCTCAACCCGTACAACTAACCATGGCTGTTCCCCAGGCTTTGAACATTCAAGGTAGAGATATTGACCAAATTCTAGTTTCCAAGCCAATTCACCTAGATATCCCTGCTTAACGGCCGTAACGTCTGGATCTTCAGATGATACCTCAAAAGACTTTACTTCCATCTGTAGAATATCCTTGAATACCTTGATAATTTCCTTATTAGCTTGACAGGCGTTCCTTGCATTCGCGACAATGCTGAGGCTTTTTTCAACTGATGTTATCCTTTCAAGGATAACATAGTAGTCGCTTAATGTGTTCGCAGGCCCGCAGATCTTGGCGGCCTTGTCTATGGCGTCCACCATCTCGACAGGGAACACGCAAAGGCAATCATCGTGTCTCAGAAGATCAATCCTGTCGGCGTGGAGACGTCCCGTTTTTGCAGGTTCACTTTGGGACACTGCCTGAATGTCAGGTACATTAAAAATACGGCTTGTGAGCCCGACTCGTAGTTCTGATAACATACCTTCTCGTTCGAGTCTATTCGTCTTTCTTGTGTCGTAACTCGCCTCACCCTTGACACTATTCTCTTGAGAGGTTCCCTTGATAGTGAAAGTATCCCGGTGTTCCGTTTCCAATCCTTTTTCATGCACTTTCTTCTGTTCTAGCTGATACTTCCCCATCGATAAGGTCGCCGGTCGTTGGAGAAAGGAAGCAATGCTTTTGTTCACGAACGGCTTCGACACACCCAGACTCACAGCGTCATTAACAGCATTTTGCATCCTAGGAATGTATTCGTCTCTAATTGGGCCGTCTCTGATGTAATCTTCACTGACGTATACAAGAGCTGGGACTTTAGTCCATAAGGAGCGCCTGGAAGTCCTGTCGTGGGATGAATCACCTATTTCCTGGCGCCGTTGTTTCAGCAAAAGGGCCAATCGGGCCGTCTTGAAGTCTGTGAACTGTCCGTGAGGATTGACTGACACCATTGCGAGATGCTTTTGGTAGAAGCCTTTAGAAACCCCTTCATAGCGATCCAATGCACTTTCGTCTTTGGGAGTGACTGTGTAGAGAAGACCCTCAACTGAGTGATTGCTTTCTGAGTTGAGCACATTGGCCACACCTCGCTCATTAATATGCCATCGGAATGAATCGAGAATGGCAGGTCCCTTGAAGACGCTTCCAGGACACCGTTGGGCCATCTGGGCAACGCTCATATTGCTTCCATATGCGAAGTAGAGCTTGTTAGGTGGTTGCCCAAGAGGGCATGTTGGCCGATGATTTGACAGAACTGATGTATTAAGAGAGTACATGACAATGGATTTTAAGTAAAGCAGCGATCTCCGACTCAATAGAAGCCAGTGAAGGAGCAATAATGAGATTTTAGAAATTCTTGGAGTGGGGTAACAGCTTGCAGCCCGACACGACATAGATCGAACCAATCAGACTGCTAGTTAATTCTCCACTGTCACGAGTAGACAGCGTGTTATGGAAATGTGGCCGGAAATAACGGATGCCCGGCCTAACATTTCTCTGCTCAGCTTTACCTGGTCTATATACATAGCTTTACAGGCAGGGACTTCCCGCGATCTAGTCCAAGAAAAGTGAGGCACTTTGAAACCTCATTTGTATGCTTGATTCGGTGCAACATACCTTATCATCACCCGTTTATTTATACTTTGCCAAACCGCCAAGTGTAATCACTAATTGACTTTAAGAGTGTAGTACCGCAATCCGAGCCCAGTTCTATGATATTCTATTGAATCACTGTTCAGATGGTACTGCGATTGGACTGTTCCACAGATAATGCCAGGAGTGAACATGAATAGCAATAAAGAGAGAATTTTCTTAATAAAGACAGCCGTGTTCTAGCTCCAGAAGGAACATGGAAAGTATCGATGAGGGAGTTAGAATAAAGAAAGGGCTTTATTTATTAAGGTTTGTCTGCGTCAAGTGCTATATCTAAATTCAAACAGATAGGTCGCGTAGAATGTTGGTGTGCATTGCAGGTCAGAACTTGACCCTTTGGCGCTGTGTCTTCCACTGTATTGGAATAGACTGATTGAATCGAGCTATACCATTGAAAGCGTCGGCATCCATAAAATTTCAATACTAAACTTTCAATATTATTTAAGGTGTGAAATTCGAGAGGGTAAATACAAGATCTACTAAACTGCCATACTGAAGTTTATTCATTTAGTTTGACATTATACCCTCAGCCAAGGAGTAGTTTACACTACTTGATATCAAGCATCGCATACGTCGCTTTTTTTTGCTTTCAGCTGCGCAACCACTTCCAGATATTGTTGTGTGTCTGAACTGGAACGTCTGATGTGATCTTTTAATTCTGTTCGTTAAAGCAAGCTAATTAACTTCTACCCTGCACAATAAGGACTCTTTCATCAGATATACTCTCTATAACGCCACAGTACAATAGGACCAAGAAGTCTAAGAACTATAGCTATCTCAGTAAGTAATCTGTTCCCCTATACAATTCCCAGCTTCTAATATATTGTTAATATAAATAAAGGGAAGTTAAATCCTACTATAATATATATAAAGGCTATAGCTCCTATAGTGCTTACTATATATGTTTTATATAAATTAATAATATAATAAAATTTATAATCTCATGGTTGCAGTCTAGTGCACAGGTAGATAAGGAATACTTCAGGTAGGATCAGGTCTATTACTATAGATAGGCACTATAGGCAGGTTAGGCTCTATTGATAAGACGTAACTTAAAGAGCTACATTTAGGATCTAACTGTCGGTTAAACTAAAGTCATGGCGATAAGCTTATCGCCATATGATCTATCTAGCTATCAGGTCTAGGGTAAGCAGGTCTGGTCTTGATGTTATGACCCCAGTTTTCATATCATGTGTGCCCTATTTTTTCCACCAGTCAGATAGAAGCCATTACGCGCTACCAGATTGACTAATAAGCATCGAGAATAGATCACCGCTAAGAACAAATAATCACCAGTGACTCTTAAGAGTCACTAGCGACTATCAGAATTACCAAGTAATCCTAATTCAGATTAATAACTATCTTAAGTATATATATATTTATTTAGCATTAGATAGAACTTAGCTTACTAGCTATTAATAAAGCATCTTTACTTAAATATGCCTAACCTGCTCTATTCACTATTAAGAGATATAACATTTTATTACCGCTTAGTTTATATGCCTTATGACTCTGTAAATATAAACCAGTACGGACTAGTTTACCTGTTTGAAAACCTAACCGTCATACTTGAGCTGTGATAACAATTTATGAACTCAGAGCGTCTAGATAAGCAACCTATACCAAACCCCCGGTTAGCCTTGGTGGGAGTTAGAAAGAATTCCATATGTAAAAGAATCTTGAAATTTTATATACTTACTACAGGGGACTTTCCTAATGACCTGGTAGCTACCTTAGAGTTCCAGGCGGCACGTCCCGTATGATGCCCCATCCCCATCCCCAGACGGAAGTTGTCAATTACTTAGTAGGGCTTTTTTTTTTTAAGTTAGCTAGCGCGTGACTGAAGTGCTAAAACTTTAACTCTAGAATAAAGAAGGAATCACATGCTGTTTACGTGGTTGGCTCACAGTACGTGTTCCGGTGTAAACAGGAGTCACTACCTGATTGGCTTGGGATTATGGAGTGCACGTGACGTATCTGTAGGGTCGTAACACAAGTCGCCTATGAGATTTGACCGCGTTTTTATCCCTCGGTGTAGAGTGTGCTTAACAAGGAGAAACCCTTCCCCGGCTTTGAAGGGTTAGTCCATGGAGAGTTGACGCTGTCTATGGACATGATCATGCCTTGATCCAGTCACATTCGACTTCGCCTGCTGTAATCTGTAGAGATATATTTTGCCTTTCGATTCGGTCGTGAGTAAGCCATTCGGTAAAGAATTGACCGAGATTCTGGCCCTTGTAAATACGCTCTGCTTGAGAAAAGTACCTAATGTTAGCAGTTACCTTGATGGAATAGGTTTTAGCGATAAACATTCTCTGATACGCTGATGGAACGAAGACGTCGTTGCCGATATAGGTCTGGTCGCGGGTAAGTTCACTCCCGATACTAGGCACAGACACTGTACCTTTATACACATCATCACCCGGTACCAGCAATTAACATCGTGTCCACCACGTCTCCAACTTTTATGAATCACGAGACTCTTTCAGCAATCCACAGTGACCACAACAAGACTCAAAAGATGGCAGAAAGAGCTAGCACTTCTCTTAGAAGATCATGGGATCTAGCAGAGATCTCAAATTATGCAGCAAATTTTAGGGAATCTGCTGGCAAGGAAATCGAAAGGCACGTGGGTAAACCGTGACCAAATCTAGCTACAGACTTTCAACCGCGTCACTAAATGCAATGCGCAAAATGCCATGGAATGACCATTTGATCAAAAAAACAACAAGAAAAAATGAACCTCCAATCAAAATCTACCTAGTCATGGAAAGTGGAAAAGACTCTTCCATTTGAAGAGTATAACTCCGTACGATCCCATGTTGTCGTGGTGGCAGGGATCTTCCCCGCATTATAATGGCCGATGCATCCCCCAATTATCGGGTCATCTATGAGCGAGGAGGATGAAGATAGTAATTCAGCCGTTGATCTGGCACGGGAGTTGACCTCGGCAATGCTACAGACAAATTCGATCATAATAACATCGCCAATGTCATATTATAGTAGCGAGTTCTAAAATCTATAAATACCCCCTCTGACGTTTACAAGTTGGATCAAGCTCTATAGTATCAAAGCTAGCGTTCAATATGGCCTTGACAATTTCCCGAGTCTCATTTGAGCATTACCGTACGGCCCTCGGGATTGCCGAGACTGAACCACGGATCTCTTGGAGATTCGATGGTGACGTTACAAACTGGGAACAGAGCTCATACGACATTGAGGTTACTCGGAGTGTTAATGATGAACCTAAATCCTTTTCTTTCAATTCTTCCGACTCACTTTACCTTCCTTGGCCGGATACGCCGCTAGACGAAGCCGAACTTGCACACCTAAGGGTTCGCGCGCACGGTCTTGCTGCAAATGACCAACCGTCAACACCCTGGTCCGATTGGGTGTCCGTCGAAACAGGTCTCTCCAAGAAAGGCTGGAAAAATGTCAAACCCATTGCTTCAACCAGCAAGGTCAACGTGAGCGAACCAAAAAGGCCCGTATACTTTAGAAAGGACTTCGCAGTACCTGATAGTTTCGAATCCGCGAGGCTTTATATCACCGCTTTGGGTATTTATGAAGCCGAAATTAACGGCAAGCGAGTCGGAGATCACGTCTTGGCTCCAGGATGGCAGTCGTACCATCACCGTCACGTCTATGACACATATGACGTTACCAACCTTATTATTCCTGGCGCGAATGCGATTGGAGCACTAGTTGGTGAAGGATGGTATGTCGGCCGCTTAGGGTTTGACGGAGGACAACGAAATATCTACGGGAACTCGACAGGTCTTTTGGCGCAACTTCACATCAAGTCAAAGAATGGCACTGTATCCAAGATTTATACCGACACGACCTGGAAGTCAGGATTCGGACCGGTTGTTAACGGGGAGATTTATGATGGAGAATACTATGACGGTAACCTTGAAGCTGACATTGAAGGATGGTCAGAGCCCGGATTCGACGACGCATCCTGGCATGACACTCGTATTCTTCCTGCAGTCCACGAGGTACTCGTCCCCCCGGATCAACCTCCTACCCGACGAATTCAAGAGATCAAACCAAAAGAGTTCTTCACGTCGCCATCTGGGAAGCAGCTGGTCGACTTTGGCCAAAATCTGGTCGGCTGGCTACGATTGAAGGTTGACGGGCCTGCAAACACAACTATTACACTGAGGCATGCAGAGGTTTTAGAAGACGGGGAACTGGCTCTCCGACCGCTTCGAAAAGCCAAGGCCACAGACATAGTTAAGCTAAGCGGACAAGGCCTACTTGAGTGGGAGCCAAAGTTTACTTTTCACGGCTTCCGCTATGCTCAGATTAACGGATGGCCTGAGGAAACACCGTTGGATGAGAACAGTGTTACGGCGATTGTTGTCCATACTGATATGGAAGAAACCGGCTACTTCAACTGTTCACATGAACTATTAAACAAATTCCACTCCAACGTTCGCTGGTCGATGAAGGGTAACTTTCTTTCTATTCCCACGGACTGTCCTCAGCGTGATGAGCGTCTTGGATGGACTGGAGACGCCCATGCTTTTTGCCCGACATCCAACTATCTCTTTGACACAGCATCATTCTGGAAGAGTTGGCACAGGGATGTGTGGTCTGAAATGTCGGTTAATGATACCATGGTTGCCCCGTTCTACGTCCCTACCGTTCCCTCGGCATTTGGCACGGTACCGATTCCTGCTGCAGTATGGGGAGACGTCGTAGTTTCCAATCCATGGAACATCTATCAAGCCTTTGGCGACAAAGGGCTTTTGCAGGAACATCTTCCTCAGGCCCAAGGCTGGATAGACAAAGGAATTTCCAGAAATGAGGTTGGCTTATGGAATCGCAGCACCTTTCAGTTTGGAGATTGGCTGGACCCCCTTGCCCCATCTGATAATCCCGGAGGTGCAACGACTAGCCAGTATTTGGTGTCAGATGCGTACTTGGTTAAGATGACTGAGATCCTCACACAAATTGTTACTGCGCTTGGGAAGTCGGATCTGGCTGACAAATACGAGGCACAACAGTTAGACCTCAAAGCTGAGTTTCAGAAAGCTTGGGCACCAGAAGGGAAGTTGGCAAATAGGACTCAAACCGCTTATGCATTGTCTGTGGGCTTTGATCTCTTCGAAGATGAAGGACTGAGACACAAGGCAGCGGAAACATTACGCGAGATCATTCGGGAGAATGACTATCTTGTCGGCACTGGATTCGCAGGTACGTCGCCTCTCGGCTTCGCTTTGAAGGATGCCAATGCTACGGACGACTTCTACCGAATGCTTCTCCAAGAGAAGGTCCCGTCATGGTTATATCAAGTTGCCATGGGTGGTACAACGACCTGGGAAAGATGGGACAGTCTCTTGCCGAATGGCACAGTTAATCCAGGCGAGATGACCAGTTTCAACCATTACTCTTTTGGGTCTGTTGCCAATTGGATGCATCAAGTCATTGGGGGGATTGCGCCTCTGGAGCCAGGATACAAGGCAATCTCCATTGCGCCTATTCCAGGAGGGAACATCACAAATGCAAGCGCGAAGCTCATTACTGGATATGGTACAATTTCAACAGATTGGAATTCAACAGATGCGGGCTTCCATTTGAAAGTGAGAATTCCACCCAACACCAAGGCGGAGATCACCCTGCCTGGGACAGATAAGACGGAAATTGTTGGATCTGGATTATATGAGTTTCACCAATTGACCTGAACTGTTAATGACATGCAGATGGAATATAGCAAGAAAGGCGGCGATGTCTCAAATATCACATGTAATTCTTTCTGTACCATAACTTAATATTATTTTGCGATAAATGGTCAGAACATTTAGCATCGGCCCAGTATCATCTTACGTCTTTGCTTTCGGTGCAGATCGTTGAACCACCTGGGGATGATACCTATAAGGCCAGACACTGAATAATCTCGTTCTGAAACAGGCCAAGTTCTTCCTATTGCATATCCTTTGTGTTAGAACGTGACTACCGTCCTGCGCTCTTCAAACATGAACGCAATCTTAATTTACAGCCTATGCCCTAGAAGGAAGGAGGAATTTTTCAGCTTGCAACCATCCTTTTAAATTCAGGGCGTGACTTCCTTGTCACAACCCTGCCTAGCCCCCAAACTCAGAGCCAACATGCAGATTGTGGAACCAATATCCACAACCTCGAACCAACATGCATAGTTACGGGACAGAGATTGAAGTCGTGTAGGCTCCCATAGCCCAAATAAAATCTTGTCGGAATTTCCTACCTGCTTGCCTCGCCTCCTTGACCGTACTCCATGCTTACTTATAACAATTCAAGTACATTCCGTCACGATGCTGCTTAACATTCTATTACTCACGCTTGTCTGGATGAGCCACCCTCTACTTGTTTGCGGAAACGTCTCACCTTTCTTTACCCGCTATCTGCTCAGGTCGTCAGACTACAACACTGGGGACAGCATACGAAGGGCTTCTAGTACCTCTGGCTTGGAAGAGAGAGACACCAAGAAAGAGAACAGCACTTCCCTAGACAAAAGCTGGGAAAATGCTATATTGTTTGCTTATACGGCGTATGTCGATTGTCCCCTCCCCTTTTGCTATACTTTGGAACTTCAATCTTAACCACGAGCCTACTCCTATGCAGTGAGCAAGACATAGATTCTAAGGAAGGTAATACCTCCATTTCAGCCGGTATAGAAATAACTTGCACAGCATGCTATATCAAAGGAACAGCCACGACCAGATTCATCTCCGATAAGAGCTTCAACGTCAGCCGGGCTCTGAATGATTTAACTGATCAAGTCGAGAACGAGATCTACAGATTAAGGACCGAAGTTGCGAATTACACAAAGGAATATATAGATCAGGTAACAGATAACCTGAAAGATGGGTTCGACATGGACGATTTCAATCTGCCAACCATGGATTTCGACCTCAATATTGATCTTCCTGATATTCCAGAGTTCCGACTCGAATTCCAATTCGATGGCTTAGAGGTGTACATGCTCGTTGACACAGTATTATCTGCTGGTGCCACCTATACTCTGAACTTGTATACCTCTACTACGCCTGCAGGTTTTGCAGTTCGTCACAACCTGGAAGTTGGTGTCATCTTTACTGTTGACCTCATTGTGGCTGTAGAAGGTGAAATTGATATCAGTACCGGATTCCATCTAAAGCTAGATGATGGTGTGACGATTGAACTTGGCATCTTCTCTAAGGAGATATCGAATATGGTTATGTAAGTCACCATTTGACAAGGTTGTTATAGCATGAGCTTACAGTATATTTAACAGCAATGGTGGCGAGTTTGAATTTCTTCCAGTTACTGTCGAGAGTGCTGGTGTAGTGTTCAAGGCTGTGATTCGTGTGGGGATACAAGCGGGTTTTGAAATATCATCATCCGACGTATCTATTGCTGGAAAAGACATATTTCGTATTGGTGCGGGCATTGAATCAGGCGTTTATGCTAACATCGCCGAGCTGATCACTAATGTCACCCTTTCCACGGACGAGGACGATCAATGCGGTCTTCGCGTCGAGGAAGCATATCAACTTGCTATCGGAGCCACTGCAGGTGCTTCGATTGCCATTGAAGATATCACGTGGGGGCCAGCTGTCGAAACTGAAGTTCCTATCTTTTATACTACGTTGGCACAAGCTTGTGCTGTGCAAAGAAGCAGCAGGACGACATCTGCATCCCAGGCAACTCTGACATCTGCTGCCCTCGTAATGAGACGTGAGGATGAAGATGAAGCGGAGATGGAGACAACTACAATCTCTGAAAAAGCGACTTTCATTGCTGTAGCATGTGAGTCGGAGGGACTAGTTAATTGCCCAGCATCCCTTCAGACAACGTCTAGGTATACAACTACTCGAACACATGTCACTGTAGTCCCGACCGATAGCGAAGCCATGTTTCCTGAGTCAGTTAGATTCACTTCTGTGAGACCAATTCCGTTTGGAAACTCTGCAAAGAAGTTGTTTACAACATCAGGCATTCCCGAATCCTACGTTCCGCAGCCCCCGACACATTCGGCTACCACCAGCGCAACTGATGATGATGGTGATGAAAATACCGGCTCAAACGCAAAGAGCGGAAGATTGTCTGATAGTGTCATCATCGGTCTGAGCGTCGGGCTTGGAGTACCTTTTCTCTTGGGGGTAATCGCTTTCATTTTGTAAGTGAACCCATCGCAGTCTTCGTTTGCTGCTTAACAACCTTGGCTCTACGCTACTGAGTTGTACTGAATTTGATTACTAATGTTATTTCTATTTCCTCAGCGTTTGGAAACGCAAAATGCGAATTTCTATGGAAACATTGTCAACTTCTATCCAGACTGTTGAGCATACACCACCATCTTCCAAGACTGCAATTGCATCTGTAGTCGAACTGAGGAGCCTTTGATCCTATCGAGTAGTCTCGTGTAGACATTTATATTGGAAAGAATCTTGTTGGGGAGATGGTAAATGTTGAGGGTCGTGGTGGACTTTGGCGATGCAAGCTGGGTATTGTGTGAGCCCATCATGAAGGTAAACATTACTGTAGGAATGGCCGGGTGAAGCTGAGATAGTAATTGGTGATAAGGTCAGCCGGAACTTCATGGTGTTGAAGTGGTTATTATAGTTCCAGAGCGTTAAGAGGCAGATAATGAATCAGTCGTAACTGGACTATCCTAGACATTTGAGCAGATGGCTCCCGCGTATCACACGGTCATTCTACCGTATAGTCTAACCACGAAATAAACAGGGCTCCCGTCTATAACTGAAACTTTGAGACCCATTTATCTGCATCTACATAAGTGCCCCAATTGTAGGTACTATAAAGGAGACAAGCATTAGCGCTTGTAGGATTGGTGTCAATTGTTTGAGACTCCTTTGTTAAATAATATTCAAGTGTTATATGAAAATCCTGCTATAAACCCCTCATCTGATAAGTCGGGTCTGGGTTGAAAAGCTAGAATATGTGCCTCGGCGTTGCATAGAGGATTGCCGTGGCGGAATATTAACCCTGTTGAAGGAAGACCGAGGCAATCCTTCTAGCCATTAGATCACACCACCGAATCCTTTCAAACTAACAACAGCCTCTCGCATACATTATTAGCCAATCCGCAGTAAGCAGTTAAGGGAATTAGCCGAACGATGAGTTGGAAAAGCTTAAGGGTCTTAATAATCCGCCCATAGTATAAGAACAGCACAACTCTGCCTATTCAGCCGAGTAAAACGGAAATTTTCAGGCACTTGTTGTAAAGAAAAAGTGCACCAACATTTTCAAAACTCGACCAAATACAAACACTCCCCACCAGTCAATTATCTAAAAACCAACACCGATTGTCTCTTCAATCATGCGTGCCACTATTACTTTCATTACGCTCGCCCTCTCAGGTCTTGCCGCTGCCTCGCCCCAAGGCGTCCCCGATAAGCCAATCAAGTTCTATGGACGTATGTACGCCGACTCTGCCACTTGCAGTGGAACCGGAACAAGATATGCCTACCTTGGCTCCATGGGCAACTGCATCAATAAGCCCGTCCCCGGAACCGGCTCAGCCACGATGGTGGTAGGAGAGGCTAGCAAGTATTTCCTTGCAGGATGGACTGGACCCGACTGCACTGGCAAGGTGGTCCTCGTTGTATCCAACGTTGGAGAATGCATCGATTTGAATGGTACTGATGTTCAGAGCTGGTCTAATGACATAAAGCCGTATGGAAAGTAGGGGGGAGGCTTCATACGTAGGAGAAGAAGAGTTGTAACTAAGGTATATTGAGCCATATACTGTACCTCCTAAAGATCTATGTATGGGCAAACTCTATGTAGAGATAAGAAATTTCAATCTCGACATATTTTGTGCTTCTCACCCATCGTATCATCTGTTCATTTGCCGCGCTTCTTTTATTTGCATTGTCAGCAATGGCTAAGACGAAAGGGATGAATTGCTTTAAACAAAGATGCGGTTCTTTGAATGTCACTGATAGACAGACAGGGCGATACATTACTTAGTGAATTATTGCTAGAAACATTGGTCTTGTAGCATTCCATCAATTCTTGCGCAAACAATACAGAGACTAGATTCAAATCTACTTTGTGCAAATCCCGTTACCCTATACCGCCGACGAAGGCGACGATGATGTCACGATTCCTATTGACACAGTTACTTGGGAGAGAAACGACCCAGATTCAGAGCGCGACGTGTATCTCTGGGAGGTAGCCTCTTCGCCCGATATTCGCGCGCGTCAATTCCTTACGGAGAGCCTTTCTTCTCACTATCTTGAGACAGTAAAGAAGAATTTGGACGAGAAATACTTCGGCGATAATCTAGCCACGTCGGCATTCATGCATGGTATCTCAGCTTGGCTCAGCTGTTACCGTTTGGACATTATGCTCCATAGGCATGCTAAAAATGCACCAAAGAGTGAAGTTCGCGGTCTTACTTGAAGTCAGAAATGGTTGAAAATATTCCCAACGCCAGGGCTTTGGCCAGGGAAGTTCCCAGTACCATAAAGACGCTTTCTGCTTCTCGACCAGCATTTATATATCAGGTTTCATCATCCGATACTCCAGCATCCAATAGTATTAGGGCCAGTCAGGTTGAACAACATCTCATTTTTCGTATTAACTTTACGCCTTTTGCTGCGGGAAAATATGAGCTGGAGCCCATCATTATCACATTACCTTCTGGGGAACCTACGGCCAAGACACCAGTGCTGATGCCATGGTATGAAGGGAGCAGGGCAGAGATGACGTCCAACATGTATTCGCTTCAATGTCATGGTCGATACGGTTACAAGAGATGGGAAGGCAACCGGCCTTGTTTTGGGGATGGTGCCTTGCAGTCGACGTGGCTATGTTCCGGTGACGAGTTGCGATGAGCTTGGTTTCGTTCTCAGTGGTATACTGGTGAGCCAAGTCACCCATAAAACCAGTGTGAGACTTTCAATAGAAGATAATTATCGCAAGCAAGATACTTGGAAGCCGGAAATTAATCCAAGACCAATCATTCTTATGCTTAGAGATGAGCCAGATGGGCCGACAAGACTGCGCCTGTTCGGAAGGAGGAAGATCAAAGGGGTTCAGTTGAGATATTGACGGAACACGTTATTTTTACACTATCAGCTTGTAGCATAGCTTTATTCAACTTTGTTATAATAGTGTTGGATTGACTACCGTGGAAGGAACCGGCATCAGCATATATCCTGGGGGAGTAACATATCCTTCATACTGTGACAGCCTCGGGCTACGTTTACCTTCTATAGCTAACGCAACCAGTCGTGACAATTAAACAACACTACTATACTAGACTCAACATAATATCCTCATGGATCAGGCCGGTATCTTAGCGTTTTTGGCTACTGCTAATCTAACTTATATCATGCTCGAGACATGATTTAGCTCCTTGCTGTCTTCTTTATAATTTATCCACTATTCAAACTAATTGCCCAAAGCAGCTTGTCTAGTATTGTTAACATTTACATTTGCTCCTAATTCAAACCTATATATACTACCCGAAGCTGGCATGAAACCCGAATCCATGTCCTGCATCCTCGGCATCGGTCTCATCTGTCGGAAATTCAATCCAGCCTCCCCACTCGTAGCTGTTACATGATAACAAGTCGCTAGAGGAAGCTCGAACCCTTGACATGGGAGAAGACGACTATCTCAACTCTCGCCTCATATCCAGTGAGATCGAAGCTCATAAGCACCAACCAAGTACAGGCAGCGTGCAGAGTCCTTCAAGAGCCCGCCGAGCCAAGGCTCCTAGATCAATTTGAACCCACGATGTATCTCGAACGGACGTGAAATGCGACACGGCATGCTTGTTATGACTAGAAAGGAAGTTTGCCAGAAGAAGATAATGTGAGAGAATCGTTCGGATATTGTGACCTCAGTGAAGAAGGTAAGGTCTGAGTTTTTCATACAACAGTGGCTTCGATTACCTTGTTACTTGTTATTCTATATTTCTGTACTAAAATCCTTATTCGGGTGTCATGAGACAGAATGCTCAACGAATAAGGTCTCTCATTGTGGCACTAGGCCTTCACTAGACCTGTTTGACGCCCGAGATGTCGTTGGCCGGTCTAACGATTGCATCTCCATGTCTATCCTGACATGGATCTTTCCGCTGGACCCATCACCGTCGAGTTGCTCCCAGTCGCCTTCCCCTTCACCTAACCCTGTTATTCCAGCGCCCCTGTTGAACCTGCTGCGGGAGGTGGATGTTGTGTGGGATGTGATGATAGCCTGGTTGGTGCCTGAGAAAGGAATCACCTGAACAGGCGAGTTGCCTGTCGCGGTATCGGTGTGGAAGCGATGGCTAACCAACTTGTGTAGTGAGGGTAGTGAGCCTGCGACGATTCCAATTCCCGACTCGACGATAGACCAGATGACAATGTTTGCAACGTTGTCTACGTTTCATGTTAGACAGACAAATACTGCTGGGTGTTTTGGAATGATACTGACAGAGATAATCGGGTATGATGGTGTAATATTTTACATAGGGAAGCCGAATAATCGTGCAGAGTGATGCCCTGTTTTGAGAATTAGTTCGGCTTCAACAAGATGTGTCAAGCTCAAACCCACAAAACTGCAAGTCCTAGGATTATGGCCACTGAGAACTTGGTTGCCCGCTTCATGTTCACCTGGTATAGCATAAAGATAGGTAAGACAGCACAGATCCAGTCTGTTACAACTGCACCAGTCGACACAAGATATCCGAGACTTGCGATGACGATTGTCGGGGCGCATGTTCCCTCATGACCCCAAGCCGTAGATATTGGACGGCAGATGACGAGAAGCCCAATAATAACAATGGTTGTAGAAAGTAATACGAATGCGAGGGTACACCAGATGATGATACGGTGGAGTCTGATGACAGCAATTCGAAGAAGTGTGACACAGATGGAGCTTTTGAGGAACAGTAGTGAGATACAATAGGTAACTTGGAAGCACCATAGAAACTGAGTAGGTAGATATAAGCGAATTGATCTACTTCCCGGCGCGACCATCTAAAACATACCTTTCGACCATCATTTTGAAGATAAGGATTCAGATCAACGTCCCTGGTGCCGAGGCCAGCATACGTGCTGCGTGCAACAATACCACTCACGCTCACGTATAGCATCTACCATTAAAGCCTGTCAGTATCAGATCAGGTTGTCTTGCGTGATGCAAATAATTGAGAGATGTGTCACTAACCCAACCGACAAGCATAAGACTATCATCCGCGCCAAAGATCCTGTGCTGAAGTCGAACCCAGCATCTTAAAAAGATAACAATCGTGGTTGGAATAAGGAAAAATATCGTCAGAACAAGGAGCGTATGCCCAAGGCCGGTGGGCGCTACTGATGTTATTGTAGCATCGATTTCCATTATCTATCTTGCCACAGTAATGGATAAAGATCGAGCTTCTAGGAAAAGAGGGAAAGAAAAGAAGATAGCCAAAGAAAGGTTTATTAGGTACCTATAGAGAATTCTGTCCCGTTAGTTACATGGCTTTAGCTCCCCCTAGAGTCCCCTGGTCCCCGCTTTACCCTCATGCTCACTCAGCCTGGCCGCTAATCGCCATTAGCACATCCTCCGGTAAACTTTATCAGGGTAGGCTAGACCGGGGATAGCAACATCGTGCCGCCCGTTGTTCCATAAACCAATCAGTAGCCTAGCTGATCACGAGAGCATGATTGCGACTGCTGGTCGATAGGTTCGGGTGTTTGTTCCCGTTCTCCCATGTGCTAGTAGATAAACTAGTATCGATACGGTATTCCTGTTGTTAGCTTTGAGGCCCCAAATCTCCAAGCATGTGTTTCAGCAGAGTAATTAGTTCAGAGCATGTCTCGCTGTTTTCGCTGCCTACTATACAATGACTCGTCAATAGCATTACAAAGTACATAAGAGCCAAAGCATCGAGTGTGTAGAAAGCGCAGAACAGGATCCTTGAAGACCAGCATGGGCTGAGACATTCTTTCAGCCTGGGAATCCGGTGTGCATCATGGGCAAAGTAATTTGACTGGGAATTCATAAATACTAAGTCTGTCAAGGTCCAGTTCTCGCTACAGGGTTGTATTGAAAACAATGGCCCTAGGTCGAGGCTCTTCTAGAGGAAAGTAACAAGGATATTGTCACTTTTCCATCCATTTCCAGCATCAAGTTAGTCTTGGCATATAGGTGCAGGGGTAGGAAAACGAACTATTGTCTTAAGGACTGCTGCTAGCAACACGGCCCACCACTTCCGAGATTATGATTAGAAATTGGTGAACTGACTAATATAGAACTTTTCTTTTTTCAAACCCTTCCAAGTGTACTGTAGCGACAATTTTTAAGAACTTGCCGACAAGGGCGATCCGTTTAATCAATTGCGATAAATAGTGACAGACTAGAAAGGAGGTATCAATTGAAATTCAATTTCGAACACGAAGCCGACATTTACAAATCTGAGTTTCCCTGGACTCTCGCTCTGAACGAGAGGGCGATTCCTGATCAATTAAATCGACCCCATCAAATATTTTTCATAGAAGTCTAACACCCTCGGAAGGTCGACACAGATTAATGTAGATCTACTTGGCTTAAATACGGAGAACTTCAAAATACAATTCCGCGAATCGAGCAAAAGTAATAAACGCTTGAAAGCTATCTCTTCAGACTTTATATTAACGTTCCCCAACTGGCTAACTTGAGTTAGCGAAACTATGGAAAGACGAATCGTATAACACGCATCTTCATCGTCTCAATTCGGCAAGTTTGGGTTTGGATCAGGGCCAAAGTGTTAGTTATATCCGGAAACCCCACTCCAACAGCATACCAGAGCCTACACATCAGAAGGATTAGTAACAAAGTCTTATGCTGAGGCAGATTTGGGCAAAGTACAACCCAACAGCTTGATAGTTGCGATTTGGGACATACATTTCATTCCAGTTGAGTGTTATCCTTACCACTTCCAAAGTAGCACCGAAGGAAGGCTTGCGGTAAACATAGAGTGATTGTGCTGCAGAGCAAATGCTCCTAAATGCCACAATCATCACAGACAACAAATAACACCATTTGTGGCATGGCACCAATGCTTAGCCACCAAAACAGGATTATAGCTTCAAGCGGTTTGTGTTTTGATTGAGGACGTAAATTTTGAAAGTTGATCAGAGACTACCCTGCAGTTAAGTAAAGATAGGTGAATCAGGGAAATGTTTGCGTGTTTTTGGAAGCTAAAGTTGAGTGGATGCGTTTATTGGCGCGTCCATTGAGAAAATCACACAAAGGAGCTGAGTGACCGTTACAGCTAAGTCTGCTGTCTTGGTGGAGACGGCTACTGGGTACCTAGTCCGAGAGATCTCGACGTCACTTCGCGCTCCTACTGTTTACCACTTCTCGACTACACCTACCGCGGACGCGCTTGTCTATTGATGTTACGACCCAACGGGTCGCTTAGTCACCCTTCCTTGACTCTATATTTCTTCACCAATCACCCTCCCTAGTCATCCATACGATCAGTACCAAGACCCTAAGATCAGCACTGATCCCACGATAAACTTACTAATCACTTCAGAATCCTCAAGTACATTTATATCTATTTAGCATTAGATAGTTATACTTAGCTTACCAGCTATCAATAAGACTTCTTTATCTAGATATGCCTAACCCGCTCTATCTACTATTAAGAGATGTGACACTTCGCTTTGCTTAGTACCTACGCCTTACATATCTGCCAACGTAAACCTAGTACGGACTAGTTTATCCCTTAGGAATCACAACCGTCACACTGCCTCAGTTTAGCTCGGCGCGGTTATTACCTGTGCCTACTGGATTAGTAGCTGGTACCTCCTTTGGTTCATAAGTAATCTGTATATTACTGAACTGTTCAGGTTGAGGAGAAGTCGAGGGCATGTTTTGATAGTGCATTCCAGCAGGGCTATATGTTGGCGAGCTAGGACTGGGACTAGCAGGCAGCCAAGCGGGGTTGCTAGTTTGAGCATTGTATACTGGTGGTGAAGAAAAGCTTGGCTGATGTGGTGGTTGATGTGGTGGCTGTGTGGTTGGACTGATGATTTGTTCAACTGGGGGCATATTCGTGGGCTTCTTCCGGCGGTAGAAGAAGATGCCAAGGATTACGAGAGCAATAATTGCGAGACCACCGACAACACCACCGACAATAGCGCCGACGGGGGTTGGATTTGAAGATGATGTTGTAGATGTTGGTGGAATAGTGGTAGTCACCGTTGAAGTATCCGGTTCGGTTGAGGTGGATTCCACATCGATTGTGCTGGTAAAAGGCGGGTAATCTTGCAAATAGAATGTATCTTGGGCATTACTTTTGTAGCAATTGACGGCAGTGTATGTCATATCTCGATTCGCCCTCGATGACATGAAGATAGTCCAACATTGTGGAGTGTCCGATTCGCTTGGGGAAACAGTCAGCACGCGGGTGATAAACTCTCAGGGAAGAGACGGGTACAAACCAGCATACGGTTCCCGATGTACATTGGTCGGTGCTGCTTGTGTCCACGCTCGCAAAAGGAACGCAGACAGAGAAGAAGGTCGTAGAAGCACAATCGGATAGAGGCCCTTTACAACAGCCACGTATACTGCCATAGTTCACACATGACTCTCCTACTCCACCACATGTCGAAGAATCCGCTTTCACTTTGTTAGTAAATCTTTCACTGGGACATGGAAGTTAACTGACATTTCTGCTCAACATTCCAACCGCAATAGTCTGAGGGCAGGGAATAATCTCGTGGAAATAGCCTCATTTCTAGAGTTGTTGGTGGCGATGTTGGGGCCGGCGATACTTCCCTCTCGAACTTCTCCAGCAGTTCAGCCATACTTGTCATCCTTGGGGACGGCAAAGTAGGCTCCGCCCTTCCCTCCGCGGCTAAAACATAGCTCGCAATAGTAAGAAGGGGAATCAAATATATTAGAGAAGTCATCTTTATGTACGATGATCTGTCCTTGATACTGGCAAACCAAGAAAGCAAAGGGGACAGCCTCGTTAGTATATGCCGTATTTAAATGCCAGGAGAGATGTTCTGTACGTCGCATTTGATCAATTACAAGTTATGTCGTATGCCATCCTCCGCTTTGAAACGGACGGAGATGGCGGCAAGATGAGACAGGAGGGCTGCCACATAGCTGCCTTCTCCAATAGGAAGCCTTCCATGTGACGCCCGGGTGTTGGTGTTCTTTTCTGTCTTTTTTCTTGTTCAATGCCAGGAGGAAATTCTCAGAGGAATCATATGATGGGACTTCGAGACCTTGGCTTGCTTCACTCAACGGTACTATTTGACGTGTGGCTGTAGCTGAAAGACTAGGCTGAATGAACGTGACCACCCAACCTCTGATAGTCTTAGCGCCTCAAGAGATCACCATGACGGTCAAGTCATACCATTGCAATACTGCTTCAGCTTTTCCCAAATCCTCGAATTGAGTTTATGATGGGCAGAGTTGGAAGTGACTCTGATTCGAGTTACCCACAGCACCGAAAGGTCAAGTATTCGCACTTTAGACACATTAGATGAAGTTCTACGTCCGATCGACAGAATAAATTGCAGATGCATTATTTACGTAAACCTCGCCCGACACTAGTCTCTCCGGCCTTTGTATATAAGGGCAAGAAATAAGGGAACTCTCTTTCATGCGTGGAAAGGGCCAGCAGTCTTTGGCAAGGTAAAAGACGCAGTGATATTGCGAGTCTGAAGCGAACATAGAGGGGATAGGTATAGTACCTTGCTCCACACTTTCTTATACTGAGACAGTTAGCTAGAAGCAGTCAGACACGATGCGGAGGATTGTGGCGTCGGGGAGTCGTTCTAGAATTACAAAGTGGCTAGATTGATAGCAATGGCTGGCTGACAAGGCGTTTTTGCTGCCCTTCACAGACCGGGGCTGTCATCAATTCCTTGCCCCCGAACCTATACGGAAAGATTTCACGTTGCATCATTTTTGACAATTACACAGTGGACATACTTTACTTTGCAGTGGAGCCGACCCATCGCCTGCCCTAGCCGGTGATGGGCCTAATGTGGATGTAAATTTGAGGGTCTTACAAGTGGTCCGCAGAAACGCGGAAGGCCAAGAAGCCGGTACACGCTAGGGTTGCCGCAGAACCTCCCTCAGATAGCGGGATACTAACAAATTATGCTTACTACTTCAAGACTAAATCTAAAATATAACCCAACTTTCAATTTTAGGAGAAATACATAACCTATCTAGGCGGCAGCTTTTGAGTTTATGTCTCAGCCAGGTTGCATCAAAAGAGATGTTGTTATTTCATAATAGCCAAGCCTGGCTTTAGGTCTACAGTATAGTTTATAATGCAAAAAGAGACAATGCCTTTTCTTGAGACTCACATGTTAATATTGTATATACGTAATTACAACAAACGGAGAACTCACTCCGGGGTGGTTAAATCTAACTTGTAACACGAGATTTTCATACTGCAACTCCATTATAGAGTTTAGTAAATTCTACAAGTACTTAGAGCGCCTTTTCTCATGATATTCACTCTTCATCTCTTCCTTCCTTACTCATTCTTCATTTACCTTCCCTAGCCTAGGTCAATTATCACATATCTGATTAGCCATGATGCAGCAATTCCTCCTTGTGTTGTCTCTGGCTCACTACGCACTCTCATTTGCCAATTTTCCGAACCTTGCAGCCGTCGATGACCCAACGGCAACAGCAAAATCTGCTTGCGCCACAGTTGTCTCTGTCTACAATCACTGCACCAAGGTACTCCCTTCCAATGCCCCAACTAAAGCCTCTGCTTCATGCCTTTGTTGTGACTCGACAAAAAACATACACTCTGAATACACAGTGTGTGCCGAAGCTTTAGTTACTGTTACTGGTTCGTTCCGTCTTATTCCAAACGAGATTAATACTTACAGCTTGCAGGGCTTTTCTACGCCGCCTCGGGTTGCGACGCGGCAGGGGATATATGCACCGGGGATGCCGCAGAGGCAACACCTAGCTCATCTGATGAGACATCTCCGGATACCTCAGCTGTCGAAACTACATCCGAAGCAAACATTCAGCCAGACTCTACACAACCAGGAACTACTACCGAACCTACTCCCACAACTGTCATTCCGACTGAGCCGGCTGTTCAAACTGCCGCTGCGCCAAGTGACCAGATGTATTCAATGCACGCCATGAGCTTCATTCTCGCTTTTTTCCTGGCGTACTGGGTCTTTGGCGCATAAGGCTATTGAACAGTGTTGTATTTGGTGTGCAGCTAGCTGGAACACCGGGGAGGAGTAACTGGTTCTGTGTCATTTTAACTTATGCAAGGTTCTCTCGTTCTAGTCTAGTTTGACCCGCGTTCGATGTAGATGGATGGAGACGCGTAAAGAAATCAACAAGTTGCGTTGGGTGGCTGCTTATTGCTCTTCAGCTTTCCAATAATTGCCTCGTGGCGCATATACCCGCCTAATGATAAATAACTAGTGCCGAAAAGACATGCATTAAGGCCCAATCTCCTTCTTTATCCGCTCCCGTGTCTGGCAACCCCGCCTTACAGAATGGTTATTTAAACTGGGAACCTGGAAGTCACACAGACGTCCTCACAACAGGGTAGGGTCAAATCCGTCCCCTGCAAGGCTCGAGTTAAGACGAATAAAAGTGTAAGCTTATTAATGGAATCGTTCAACTAACACAACGTCTTATATTAAATGTTGATATTTGCAAGGCACATGCATTATATGTCTTCCCTCCTTATAGGGACTCGATGGTGGCGCAACCTTTCTAAGCATTTGGAAACCTGCAATTGGTCGAACTGTACAGGTACCTAAATATTATGACCTCCTACGGTCCTACGGTGGTTAGGTATCACCTTTTCGTTTGACAAGGGGTAGTGGAAGAGAACCGCCCTTTACATGATTTCACAAAAAGCTCTTTATAATGCGGCAGTGCTTGTTGAATCAGAGATGTCAAGTAATGACACAAGGGGCGTTTAACCAATTACACCTCGAATAGATAAAAGGAGTCACATAACTAGCTCACTTCCTAATTAGGGTTAGCTTAAGGCAGTCTAGGGTTAGGGAGGGAAAATAGGCTATATAGATCACTCAATTAACAAGGACATCATATTTAACCAGAAGCTACAGTTTAATAACTATTATACTAACTCAAGCTAAAATTTTAAGTCTTTAAACTGATAAACACCTGACCCTACTGTAATAGGATTCATAGAACTAGGCAACTTTACTATAGCCCTCGAGTTAGGCGGCACCTTAACTTGCAGATTGAAGCCTGTATCTTTCTTCACAGACCAGCTGACTTCCACCATGCCATAAGGTCCCAGATGCTTAGCATTAGCTGATGTGATTCCACCACCTGGGATAGGTGCAACCACAACAGTTTTATAACCCGGGTTGTCTTTATCTGGTGCTAATCCGCCAACAGTCTCATGCAAAAATTGCGCCACGGAACCATACGCGTAATGATTGAAGCTTGTCATCTCTCCAGGATTTAATTGCCTATTCGGAAGCATGCTATCCCAACGCTCCCAGATCGTGGTAGCGCCCATATCAACTTGGTACAGCCAAGAGGGAACCTTTGTTTGGAGGAGGATGCGATAAAAGTCTTCCGTTGCATTGATGGACTTTAATGCGTCACTGAGAACTGGTGTGCCTGCGAAGCCCGTTCCAATGAGGTGATTATTGGCTGCTACGATGTCATGCAGCGTTTTAGCTGCAGTATGTTTCTTGTCTTCTTCCAACAGCCCGAATGAGATGGCGAGAGAGTAAGCAGTTTGCGTACGGTTTGCTAGCGCTCCTTCAACATTCACCCAGGTCTTTTGGAACTGGGCCTTTAAGTGCTTATGCTGGGTTGCGTATTTCTCTGATAGAGCTGTTTGTCCGAGCGAAGCAGTGATGTCAGACATAACCTCCGTCATACGTACCAAGTAGGCATCTGCAACCAGGAACTTATGAGTTGTAGCCTGTCCAGGGTTGTCAGGGGGAGACTTTGGGTCGAGCCAGTCACCGTACTGGAAGGTCTGGCGATTCCAAAGTCCAGCCTCATTCCGATAGATGCCTTTATCTAGCCATCCGACACCTTGCGCAGAATGTTCTTGAAGAAGACCCTTATCACCAAAGGATTGGTAAATGTTCCAAGGATTACCTACAGCCACATCACCCCAAATGGCAGTAGCAATAGGCTGATTAGTGGGCCCTTGAAGCATTGGGGTGTACCATCGAGGTACCATGCTACCATCTGAAGCCGCCTCACTCGCGAGATCCCTGTGCCATCCTCGCCAGAATCCAGCAGTGTTGTAGAGGTAATTTGCCGTGGGTCCGAAGAGATGTGCATCACCTGTCCACCCAAGACGCTCATCTCTTTGGGGGCAGTCCATCGGAATGGAAAGGAAATTCCCTTTCATAGACCAGCGAACATTGGAGTGTAGTTGGTTCAGGGCATGGTTGGAACATTCGAACCAGCCGGTCTCCTCGAGATCCGTGTGTACCACAACAGCCTTGATGGATCCCCTAAACGACCCGTTCTTGGGCCAGCCGTCGACCTGAACATATCTGAAGCCATGGAAAGTGAACTTGGGTTCCCAAGTAATTGGACCATCGCCAGCGAGTATGATGGTGTCGGTTGCCTTTGCTGTACGTAGTGGCTTCAAGGCTAGCTCGCCATCCACCAATACCTCTGCGTGGCGAAACGTTATGTTCGTATTAGCGGGCCCATCGACCTGAACCCGGAGCCAGCCTACGAGGTTTTGTCCGAAATCAATAATTGTCTTTCCCGACGGGGACCTGAATATCCGCTGGACTTCCTTTTCCTCTATCCTTCGGATGCCGGGCTGGTCAGGTGAAGTGAGCTTCCCCTTGAGAGGTGGGAGCGTGCGAACCTTACCCCATGTCTTTCCCTTTGTGTTGAAGGTTGCCGTTGACCATCCCCGAATTTGCTTTTCGAGTCTAGCGTCGTAGGTCTCACCATCATAAATTTCGCCGGAGACGACAGGTCCTCCGCTCGCCCGCCAGTCCCTGTCAGTGCCGAGTGTGATCTTTTTACCATCTTCAAGGGTAACAACAAGCTTGCTGAGAAGTCCAATTGAGTCGCCGTAATTGTTTCTGACACTTTCTGGTCCTAGCCGGCCGAGAAACCATCCTTCTCCTACAACCACTCCAATGGCGTTCTTCCCAGCTGTCAAAAGGCTCGTCACATCGTATGAGTCATAGACATGGCGGTGGTTGTACGACTGCCATCCGGGCGCAAGAACAAGATCGCCAACCCTCTTCCCGTTGATCTCAGCCTCGTAGATTCCGAGACCTGTGATATATAGCCTTGCAGAAGCAATAGCCTGAGGGATCTGGAAGTCGCGACGGAAGTATAAAGGCCGTTTGGCGGTGTTGTTAGATTGGTCAAAGATGTCGGCTGTAATCGGGACTGCTCCAACCCAACTATCCTCCGTTAGGAGTCCCGTCTCCACATTGACCCAGTCAGACCAAGGCGTGGACAGCCCGTCGATGCCATGAGCGCGCACACGTACAGTTGCAGCCTCTGACTCGCCGAGTTCCTCGTCGGGCCACGGTACGTACAGCGAGTTGGAGGTGTTGAAGGAGAAAAGAGCTGTTTTATCAACCTTGGGTCCATTGCGCGCAATTTCTATGTCGTAGGCGCTTTGCTCCCAATCAGAAACCGTGCCTTCGAACCTCCAGGTAATACGAGGCTTCGTCTCGGCAATACCGAAGGCCTGGCGGTGATGTTCAAAGAAAACTGTCGAAATTGCAAGATCTGCCATCCTCGTTAGGCTTAGATGGGTAAGCAAAAAGCCAGAAAGAAGATGCTTGGATGGTCGTAGCTATAGAGCAAATTAAGTCTTCTTTGAGCACTACAGCTCTTTTAAAGTCCATCACACGAGCTTTACGGATCGGTGGAAGATGTCCCGAGACGAATATCTGCTGACCATTGTATAGAAGCATAGAAAAAACTTTATGTGGAAGTGCCAGACATTGTCGTCTACCCCGGACTTGTCTTGCCAATAGACGCGGGGGAAATCAGCTGCCCATGCATGCTACATAATGAGGGGAACAGCAAGCTTCAAAGATTGGCTGGTGAAAAGACGAAGGGATTTCGCTGTGTGTTAGTCCGACGCTGAAAAAGTAGAAGGTCATGCATCCCTAGCCTTTGATTGATCAACAAAGGTTATTGAATTCAGCCTCGGTATGTTCGAACTTGCGAGACATAGCAACCTTCCTGTTATCTTGTTAGGTCCTTTAAATACGCTGTAATCCGAAAGATTCTCTGTGTCAATTTGAGTCTTCTGCCAAAGAAATGCTTCATTTAATATTCAATGAGGCTATAAAGACAAGAAATAGTATATCTGACCGATTATGAACCACGGCAAGTCCAGCAATAGTCACTTGTTATTGCAGTTAAAGATGCTATGTAATAATTAAACTCGCAACTTAAAACCCTCACAGGCGTCAACAAGACGGCAAATCTAGTGTCTGGGGTAAACAGAATCGTGTATAATATTGCAACTATATATTATTATCAGGGATAAGCAACCCAAATATACTACAAAACTATGTATAACAGTGACCTCTCACATAAGGATCTTAACAATGAACAGAGGTAATGATCCGACTGCGCATAGTTGAAGGGTGTCTAATAAAGGAGCTAGCTAAACAGCCTCCTTACTTGCAACATGCTCTACAAGGCCCTGGGTCTTACCTTCAACCATAACCTCGGCAGCATGCCCAACAACACCCTGAGGACCATCGAAAATATAGGCAATCTCCTCCAGTGACGGCCCTTTGGTTTCAGGAAACACAAGCCAGACACCAACAAACTCAATCATGACCCAGCCGACAAAAATAATATAGAACCGCCAAGTGATGTCGTCAAGGCCGATAGGCACAGTGAAAGTGGAAAGCATCATAAAGCAAAATTGAACGAAGTAGAAAAAGGACAAACCCTTAGTCCTCATACGATAGGGAAGGATTTCGGGGATGTAGAGGCCAAGGTTGCCGTTGAAACCGAGGTTATAGGCAGGGGAGAATAGGTACAGAAAGGCTACCACGGTGTAAGCTGCAGCCTTGTTGGTGTTGTCTTTAGCGAAGACAGCACTTCCTGCAGTGATGCAGATATCAACAATCCAGATGGCGGCCAAAGACCATAGGAAAAGCTTGCGACGGCCGACTTTGGCGGGCAACGTAGCGAAATAGATCGCCGTGAACCAAGAAAGCATCTGGTTGGTCGCATTGATAAGTGTTTGTTGAAGGTCGGATTTGAGACCAACGGAGTGCAGAATAGGAGACAGGTAGTACGAAACAAAAGCATTGCCTGACATCTGGGATGATATGGCGGCCCACAACATGATGAACATGCGTCTACGGTTACCGGCAGTACTGCCCAAGTCTTTGAGAAAGGTAAACATGTTGTGGTCCGACGCTTCGGCACTCAAAGTTTGTTTGATCTCGGTGTACTCAAGCTGGACCACAGGATCAAGCTCATTGCCCTCTCCATGGTACTTGGTAAGCATAGCTAGAGCGTCTTGCTCGCGACCTTTACTGACAAGCCACCGTGGAGATTCGGGTACAAACCAGACAAGGAGGATTTGGATGATGGATGGGAGGCCTTGCAAAGCGGATGGGATTCGCCAAGATGCTGTGCTGTCAATGCGAAAAGTACCAAAGGTACACCAGCCTGCAATAATGGATCCGATGGAGTAAAATGTCAAGAAGAGTGCGGTAGCTGTGCTTCTTTGGTCGGGATGCGCTATCTCGGTAATGTAGGGAGCACCAACTCCGGCGACGACTACACTTCCTGAACCGATGATGACTCGAGAGATTATGAACATGGCGATATTGATGGAAGCACCTTGAAGGGCAGCGCCAACGCAGCAGAGGGCAGCTCCGAAGGCAATGCCACATCTTCTCCCAAAGGTATCGGCTACAGGAGAGATAGCAAAGGAGCCAAGAATACCGCCAAGTGGATAGGCAGCATTGAAGAAGCCGAGAAGAGCACCGGTTGGAGACCCGAAGTAAGTCTGCCAGTGGGTCACTGACTGGAGACCGTTCATCATACTTCCATCAAAACTGGAATTTCTAGTTTAGTAAGAGTAATTCAACTATGTGTTGAACACTGACCCTTGAGAGAAGATCGACAGGAGCGGAATAATCATGAGCAGGTTAAGGGCTCGTAGATTCGGATATCTCCACCAACGACTCGTATCGACGGACGAGTGGGGATTCGGACCAGGTAGGCCCTTGGAGGGTTCTGGTGTAGACATTATTTTCAAACTTGGTAGAAGGTTTAGAGGACGGCGTAGGATCTGATTGAGTGGTTATTTTACTTGCATTCAGTGATACGCCAAGTTGGGTTTAAGTAAACATGATTGTCCCCATTCTGAGTGTCAATGCAGTACATTCGGATGTAACTGAGCCGAAGTCTTCTACCCCAGGCCCACGAGTGGTGCGACCCTGCGGGGAAACCTGGCTAGATTTGACATGCCGGCGTGACCGCCGGTCTAACAAGACCGATATAAATTGGTCAGGCTTCCTACACCTCGGGCTAAGTAACACACTCAAAAAGCGGCCCAACATGGTCCGAAGCCTGGTCTCGTACGTTGTGGGTCCGCACCAAGATCATGGTGGATGATACTAATGTCTATTATCACAGGTGTGAGCGGTGCAGACAACGAAAGGCAAAGTGCGACAGACAATTACCAGGCTGCGAACGATGTGGTCGTGCGGGAGTTGAATGCGATTATGCAGGGCGACGAAAGCCAGGATTTCCAGCTGGTCACCGTCAGGAGCTTGAAGACAAGATTCGTAAGTTTTCACCTTTTCTAATGCTCATTACTTTTGTCAAGTTTAATTCTACTGTACCTTCCATTTTCCAGTCTAACTTTTTTTAGAGAGACTTGAGGCCGAATTGAGAGCCTTTAGAGGCACCTCGGGAAGCAACGAGGCCATTGTATCACCAGCCCAACATGATCCATCGCCCTCGTCTTCAACGCTACTCACCCAACAGGCTGCTCCTCCAACCTTTGAGCGCACTCGCCGGGTCAAAGAACGCCATCCTCCGACTGACCTCGTCGTCTCTGTGACTTCCCTATACTTCCGTCACATCCATCCTTGGTTTCCATTCTTGGACGTGCAACGCGTCTTCGCTGACCTGGGCTCCACCGATGAGCCTTCAATGCTTCACCATGCACTATTCGGAGTAGGGCTACCCTATTCGTTCGACTCCCGTCTAGACCAAATCTCTAGCGACTCATTCTGGAAATACTCCAAGCGCCGGATCTTTGTCGACGTTCTCGAAGAGCCATCTTACAGCTCTCTTGAAGCCTTGACTGTCCTTGTCTTGGACCTTTCTAGCATGACTCATAGTGCACAGGTTTCTGGTCCTCTCGCTGTCGCAACAAGGCTAGCTCTCCAGTTGGCAAATACAGATGGTCTGATGTTTAGAACGTCGGCCGAAGTTGAGACGCATGCGACTTTGAGCAAAAGGGACATCGACTTCCGACAGCGATTGTTCTGGGCCATCTACGCCCTCGACTCCTGGATTGCCATCACAACCAATTCCATCTCAACTTTGAGCAACCTGCAAGTCCAGCACTTTCTACCGACCCGTGAGGCAGTCTGGAGAAATAGTCTGCCTGACAAGGAAGATATGGATTTGTCTCCTGGCTTTGTTTTTAGCTATCACTTAGAGCTCTTGGACCTGGCTCGAATAGCTCATACAACCGTAATGGAGCGCGGTGACCTCTGCAACAGCTACCAAGCTACATCCTCCTGGGAACAAGACGTAGAGGCAATCTCTTCCAAGCTTGACGCCTGGATTGACTCTTTCCCCTCTCAGCTTGCTTGGAATGACCGAGACTCTTCTTTAAGTCGTATGCAGAGAGCAAACCGCCCAGCGGTCTTGATGCTGCATGGTTATTTCCATGCGCTGATGATATACCTGAATGGTTTCATAGCAGCCCAAAAAAGGGTTAGTATCTCTCCTGAAATCAGTGTTGAGAGCCATCAGCGGTCTCAGGAACGCTGTCTCCGTAGCTCTAGAGCCCTAGCAGATATTGTCACCTATGCCGCTGTACACGTGGTTGATAAGCTTGGGTGGCCTTTCGCATGGTCTGTCTGGGTTGCTGCTCGCTTCTTGATCTCACAGAGGTATACCTTGGACACAAGTGATACAGAAACAAGTACAAAAATCACCGTCTTTTCGGATTTCCTTGGTCGAATGAGCCGCTTTTCTCAGATCAGTTCCACTTATGCTCGACTCCTTAGCCAAGCCCTTTCCGAGGTTGAATCAGGCGATGACGGGGGTCAAAGCACAATTCTTCACCTCATCTCCGATTGGCGAGTTACTACTGCTCGTCTAGAGGACTATCTTAGGCCAGACCCGATACTGCATGCTGTTGTCAGTCCAAGTCTGGCCGATGACAACTCAACCGGAGCAGATATGCAGACATTTAACACTTTACTTCCCGTTTTTCACGATGAAGCTTGGATGGATATCTCTCAAAACAGTCCGGATAGTTGGTTTCGTGGTCCTTTGTTTGCCTCATCCGCGTATCAAAGTTTTAATGAGGTTCGGCAGGAGTGAAATTGTCGATGGCAATGGACTAAAATAAAGGTAAATACTAGATAGTTTAGTAGACTAGGTATGTAATATTACTTTCTTACTAGCGCGCAACAAAATGTCATCTTTTCAGAGCTATCCGTCACCTTTTCCAACTCCCCAGGGAGTTGTACACACACCGAGACTGGCTCACCTAATCCCTCAATACGCAACTCAACCAGTACCTCATCATTTGAGGAGCCCCACGAAACCTTTGCCAATCCAAGTTCCCCCCTTCTATAGAAAGGCACATTCGCCTTGAAAGAAGAATATAAGCTCAGTCGAGGCGCGAACGTTATCTGGTCCCAGCCAGGCTTTGCAGGCTTGATGCCCGCTACATCTGCCAAGAATGCATAAATGGGAGCGCTGCCCCAAGCGTGACAGTCTGAGCGATGTGAAACGTCGTCTTCTTCCCACGTTGTCACATTGAGAGCTAGTTGGTCACGCCATGGCTGCCAAAACTTGGCATACATGTTGCAGTATAGCTTTCCTCCAGCGATACTCATAGCGCGCAGCGTGTAGAATGACATTGATATAGACGTTCTGACCAGCGAGTCTTCTCCATCTTGCAGTACGTCATTGAGCAGGGTTTGTGCAGCCGGACCACTTGTAGCACCACTAAGAACTGCCCAAATCTGACTGTGCTGGCTGATGTCAGTCTTTCCATCTGATTCAGAGGCTATGCTGTCGGTGAAGTAGCGTCCATTGAAGCAGTGCGCCCTTAGTGCCTTTGTAATGCGTCTCGCCCGTTGGATATATTCGTTGGCCAGACAGGGTCGATCAGCACAAGCTATTTGTAATCCGGAAGCCAATTCCAAGGTGTACGCATAAAGACTATTGACATATGTCGAGATACCCGACCTTTGTACCGATGGAGGAATTCCATACGGTCGCCACTGTTCCGCCCAGTCGTGAAAGTTCCAAATACCCTCTTCGTTCCTCAGAACTACCAGATCGGTCTGTTCTTGGATGCGAGAGTGAAAGAAGTTGAAGACAGCATCAACAACAGGAAGAAACGGCCGGATAAAGTCAATGTCATTGTAAAAGGTAAAATGGTCATGTACCATGCATATCCAATAAAGGGAAAAACTAGGGATAATTTGGAGTTGGTTTGAAGGGGCTCGGCTTGCTGTAAGTCCGATGCGAGGTTGAAAAGAGTTGTGGAGCTGTGTTATCGCCTGTCTGGCCAGACGATCATCACCAGAAACATAGTATGTGAACAGACACGAACTCCGTGTATCCATAGCGTACTGAAGTTGCTCGTAGAATGGACAATCCTCGTAGCAGTCGTGCATGCAGTTTTGCAGTGTTCGCGTGCTTATATCGTACAGAGCCTTAACATCTGTGTCGTTTGGCCCGGTACTAATATCTGAGAGTACCTCGAGAGGATAATTGACCGTCTCAATATCAATTCCTCGTAACGTCAGGCCAGAAGAGCCCGCCCATATGCGAAGTCTCAGAAATCTGAAAGTTCTCCAATGGAAAGGCATATAGATCTCCTCTTCATCCTCGCCCTCATAGTAACCCAAAAGCAGGTTCCCTTCTTGACCCTGGAAGTTGTAAATGTCTTGCGGTCCGATCAAAGACTTTGTTGTATCGGTCCGAATCCCCTTACGGCGGAGGTACGGGATTAGCACCGGGGTGTCTTCATAGCTTTCCGAGTACGTAATCATCATTTTGGCGCCTGAACGTTCGGGACGTTTGAATCGAAAACGAATGAAGGCAGTGGTATGAGTCTGAGCCTCCAGGTCTAGCTGGTGCGTGGTGCCGGGTGCGAGTTGCAGAGCATAATATTGATCGTCAAGATTGGTCAAACTTCTTTCCCAAACTTCAAAGGGTAATACGCTCTCGACATTGTGAATGGCCTTGAACTGAGACTTGCAAGTCTTCATAGGAGGGATAATGCGTGGCGATAACTTCCACGGCGCTGTCACACCTGTCGAGTTCTGATATTGCAACAAACTAGCCGAAGTCCACGCCAAGGAAGGTACCTCCGTCTCCTCTCTCGAGACATTTTCGTACACATGAAGGAAGTCATCTTCGGGTTGATCAATGGGCAGCGACACAAACTGATCGACAGCCGATTGCCACAAAACACTGCTGCAAAGCTCCGAAGACCAGAAGATATCGTCGGTATTTGCTTTGATCCGAACACCGCCAGATCCCAGTCTTGGAAAGCTGGTGCCATATGAAGTTCCGTGAAAGAGTCGCAAGACATGGATCGCTATTTGGTTATGTCCCTGATGCAGATACGGACTGATGTCGAGCTGATCGTAGAACCACAGAGCGGCATCACCTTTGACAGGCCCAAATGCCACTAATTTCCTGTTGATGTATAACTTGTAGCGTGTATCAGCCGTAATGCTAATCACGAGAGCTGTCGGTATTTGTCTATCGACAAGAAGTGTTTTGCGAAAATGAACAAAACGTCCAGCAGTATCAGGATCATTCTCATGGAATCTGGGATGCCACATCCATGACGTGTCAACAGTTTCGGCAGCCATTGCGAATAACGTAGGGTAAGACAAAGAAGCGCTAAGGGTGTTGGTAGGGACATGCAAAAGACCCAATGCTAAAGCACCGGCTTATTTGTGCTCGAAATGAGATTTACCGAACGCCGTTAGAGTTAGGTATCGCCTCGGCATTATTTCACAGTGATCACAAACTCCCAAGCACTCACTGCACGACCCGGAGAGAGATGCACCGAATGTTCTTGGATCAGTCAGACGAAGAACGAAGCTGAGCGAGGGTTGAGCGAGGTTGAGCGGAAATTGAACGAGGTTAAACGAAGAACAGCCTCGGCACCTTACCAAGCCTCGCCCCAAAGTATAAAGGAACGGGCAAAGACGGGGCGTCTCAAGCCGCTGACTAGCGCAACCAACCATGTACCAGGTTGATTTCTGACAATACTACAGAGTACACCATCTGATTTACTGGGATTGATTATGCCGGCATTTGAAGGTTCACCGGCATGAACTCGACGAGCGGTAATGCAAGATCGGACTTCTCTTCCCCTCCCCCGATCATGGAGAATCCCCATGGGGATGGATCAAACCCATCCTATTGCCCGACGAAGTCGTTGTAGCTGTGGATTAATCAGCTTGTGCTGTATAATTATTTAAAAGTGAAGCTCTTCCGACAGATTGGTCTCTGTACGACGGTTCAAATCACAGACCTCATATCACTTGTTACAATGGGCATCTCGCAGTACTTGAAGCTTCTCAGTCTAGTCGGCGTCGCGAATGCAGCTCCAAACTATGCTGTACCTGGGACTCTGCCAGAAAGCGCATTTTCACTGGACGCCTCACCAGTAGGAGTATCGTGAGTTTCCTATCTGCGAGTAAATGGTGTCTGGGCTAAGTTTGTTTATCAGGTTCGAATTTTTCATGTGGCCTTCATACGCGACCAACACCTCCTTGACCCTTCCTTGTTTAAGTCATTTCAACAAGCTCTATAACAAGAAGATACCTATTCGAATCGGAGGGACAACGCAGGATAGGGCAACATACGATGCTGACTTCAAAGGCTACGTGTCGTACAAGGTCGACGATCCACTCGATGCTCCGATGAGCCTGGCATATGGGCCAAAGTTCTTCGATTTAATCAGTTAGTTCACCCAATAATGTGCCGCGACCTTCAATACTGATCACACATTATTAGAGTCGTTTGGAGCTGAAACAATCTTGGGTAAGCAATTCTTGTATTGTTCGGCGCGTGTCTAATTATCCCAGGAC
Source organism: Fusarium asiaticum (assembly GCA_025258505.1). Classification (NCBI taxonomy): domain Eukaryota; kingdom Fungi; phylum Ascomycota; class Sordariomycetes; order Hypocreales; family Nectriaceae; genus Fusarium; species Fusarium asiaticum. Next base: position 11,912,399 of record CP088257.1, on the reverse strand, counting down.
TTAATCGGGGTTTAAACAACAGAACCACCACGTTCGCCGCGGCTTCTATGGCGAAGTCCAAAGCAGCCAACAATATTTGGGCGATCGAACTTGGCAACGAGCCTGACCGTAAGCCTCTGGACAGCCGAATGAATAAGACTTTACCTGCTGATTTTCGTGCTCAGTATTTTATAAATACTGGAAGTACCCTGTTGCTCAAGCCCCTTGGAACGAGACACAGGAAGGGACCAATGCAAATGAATGGGCACAGGACTTTGCGAACCATTGGAAGAGTCCTCTTCCCATCCTTGCCGGCGGTGGATATGCCATTCCTTTCCAGATAGAACCCGGGTGGCCCAATCTACCCTATCTAGTCAACGAGGGTTATAACAAGACTGTCAAGGCAGCGACGAAGGTGTACAATGGACATTTGTATGCTTTCTCAAACGCATCAGAGAACGATCTGGATATCGAGATGTCACATCAGAGAACAGTTAAGGACCTGAACCTTTTGCCCATCTCAACTGCCAGGTCTGTCGACAGGCCATACATCATCGGTGGGTAAATACTCAGCCTTGGGGGCTTTTGTTATTCCTCAAATGATTAACTTGCATGTTTTAGGTGAGACAGGCTTCCATGGATTAGACTATGAAATGGACGCAACTTTTGGTTCTGCTATTCAAACCGTCGACAAGACCTTACGTGCTTTGGCTATTGGGACTCAGCGACTATTCTACCATCAGGGAACTATCAATCAAGGTAAATTCCAAAGAGGGCATAGAACGTTCTTTGTGCACAAACTAACATAACTCGAAGCTTTCTTTAACTGGTGGCGAAGCGATCAACTGAACGCTAATTTCTACGGCGCCTACTTTGGAGCTCTTGCTACAGCAGGTGGCGATCACATCGTGGCAAGTGACAACGGCACCGACCGATACGCGCAGTACATCATCTACCGAAAAGGCAAGCCGTTCAAGCTTATCTTTATCAACACCGATTACTACTCTGGTATTGGCTCTCGCTCCACTACAAGCTTCACAGTCACTGGTCTCCGAAACGGTGCTGTAAAAGCGCTTCGCATGACTGGCCCAAGTAGCGAAACTCTAGTTCCCCTTAAACAGACTAATCCGGATCTTGAGCCCAGTATTGCAGGTAAATGCTCATGCTCAGCCACATCAACAGTTTACTAAATTTCCTTCTCCTACAGGACAATACTTTTCGAACCAAAACTGTGATCTTAAAGGTGTTGAGAGGTTCGAGACTTTTAATGTTAAGAAGGGAAAGCTTGTTACAGATCTTAAAGCATCGGAAGCACTTATTGTCTATCTGTAAGGGAGGACTAGCTAGCATAAAGCGCATCAGGCAAGATCTGGCATAAAGTCTCAAGTTTACAGGTTGTCCCTGCATGGCAGACTGCACTTGTTGAGCTTTCCTCTTTATCTCGCCAGTAAATACATCTATTCTCACTTGGAGTCCAATCGTCAACTAGGTCTGCAATAGTTTGCAAGTGGCCTATAGTTGCAGGCTGATGTCCCGATCGCTTACTCGGTGCTAGAAAAGTACCAAAAGAAGCCACTAGTACAGAAAATAGAGCATAAAGAAGTAGCGGAGTATAAACCATATAAAAAATAACTCCTACCACAGTCATTTCCTCGTTTAAAGAAGCTGTATCTAGGGTCGAAATATCCTCTGGGAAATCTGTATAGAAGATCGGCTGTACAGCTTGACCGACACTCCATTGCAGAAGATATTTGAAAAGGCTCAGTATGATATATTCCCAGCTGCTTATTGTGTTCTTCAGTGAGTCGCTTGAGTTTCGGGGCTTTAAAATCTGCCAAGAAACTCAAGACATTCAACTTTGCAGATAGTTTTTCTTCGCAAGTGGGGCTGCCGAAACTAGATTGATTTCCTACATAAAGTATTAGGCATAGTACTGACACAGTCTACAATTATGCCTAGCCCAAATTTCAAGATGAAGGCAGAGACAATAAAGATGCAGATAATAAAAAGACTGATAACGACAAATTAACAGAGTAGAATAAAAAGGAGGAGAAAAAGAAACATCACCAAGCGATTTTACACCTTGGCAATGTGATCTACAGAATCCACGACCATGCTTCATCGGGCCTTGAACCAATGATGAAGACGAGGCTTGGTACCGTCTACAGGAAATGATATGGTTTGAAACAAAAACAAGGGTATGGGGCCAATTATCGCGAGGATCCAAAGGTTGCTATGTCTCAGTTTGACGACGTGTTGCATATGTGGCAGAAAATATATAGCGTGGTCAAGTGGTTGGAGCGAATCGACGTTTCCGAGTTTAGAATAGTCTGAGCATCGACATCAGTAAGGTCTGGCACAATTCAGAAATACCAGAAGGCCATTTAATGTAACGCCGCGAAACTGGTGCCCTCTATTGTTCAAGCGCACGAACACAATAAAGAGCTCTGTAGATGAGGCAGGGCTCCGTATCGATCCTAGCCCTACTTCACCAGAGCTAGTAGTCTGAAGTTTATTTGGGCGTCAAAGCGGCGAGTCAATATCGATCCGGTTCCCCGGCCTATCCCGTCACTTAGTCTACTCCTTATTAAAGCTCGTAAAACAGACCCTTGACACCTTGGTGTTAGAAAAAGTAATAATCGTCATCTGACTGGCAGAGGTCACGAGCCTCCTAGTTTCTTCAGCAGCCCACATCATCTTCTTCCAACGCAACTAAAGAAATCTCAAAAAACCGACTCTCCATGTCAGTTACATAGCTTGCCTAACTTATTACCCTGATCCCGGTTACTGACAAACACTAGCCAAGACACTGTGCCGAAAAGACGGGGCCTCCGCGGGTGGCACCCGGCCTACTGCTTACGCTAATCCATGTTGTTGTTCATTAGAAATGTAACTCAAACGGCCAGGAATGGTATGCCTCTTGGCTCATACATTCCAGATAAGACCGTGGACTGGACCTCTGCACAGGGGGTGACTTATTCTTTATATATTCTTGCGGGGAAACGTACAACTCATCCCTGTGCAGGCAGCATATCCACAGCATCGTTCACAATGGACAGCGACACGTACCACTCTGATCGCAACCTCGCCAGTATCTTGATCGCCCCGCACGCCGCACTTAGTCTGCTTGCTACGATCTTTGTTTGCTTGCGACTATATGTATCCAAACACATTACAAAAACCAGATGGTCAACTGCGGAATATACTGCTGTCGCTGCACTGGTAGGCCTTCTATAGACACGTCATATCATATCTTGCTAACGGTTGCTAGGTAGCAAGCCATACTCTTCTCATCGGTGAAGGCGTTGGTTAGTTTCCTATTGTACCCTCCAGTCTCGCATTAATTGGCCAGTACTAACCATTACAGCTGTTCACTTTGGTTATGGAGAAAACATCACCAAGGTTCTGGAAGAATATGACGGCGGTCTTACTAACTTTCTAAAGGTATGTTAAAGGACAGTCATAGTTATAGATTACATTCTCATTCTAAAAAAAAATAGGCCGTTATTGCTGTCGAGGTTTCATATGGCTTCGCATGCCCTCTATCCAAAATGGCAGTTCTTGCCATGTACTATCGCGTCTTCTCGACATCACCGTTGATCCGTTATTCCACATTTATAATGGCCTCTTTAATGGCCGGTTGGGGCATCGCCGTGATAATAGTCAGCAGTAAGCGACCTACCGCTTTCTCAAATCTCGGCGTAAAAGACATCTATGCTAACTCGTGGCATCACAGTATTTACCTGTACTCCAGTTCGCGGCTATTGGGATCACTCAGTACCGAGCAAATGTATCGACTCAAACAAGTTCTATATTGGAATTACAATCCCGAATATTATCTTTGACTTAATTACCGTCGCGCTTCCAATTCGTGAGGTTTGGCGGTTACAGATGGCTAGGGACAAGAAATGGGCCCTTACATCTATATTCCTCATGGGTGGAAGGTAGGTTTCCATATTCGGCTCAAATGCTCACCTGTTAATACGTCTGTGGTTCAGTGTTGTGTTTGCCTCGATTGCGCGCCTCGTTCTGTATCTCATCTTCAAAACTTCGGAAAACATTACTCAAACCCTCCTCTACGGCAACCTGGCATCTTCAAGCGAGATCTGCCTCGCCATCATTGCAGCCTGCATGCCGCCGTGCTCGCCGTTATTGAAACTTGTATTAATGAAAATAACTACCATCATAAGCACCTCAAAATCAAAACAAGATCAAGGATCGAACGTTACAGATGATAGGAACAGACTTGCTACCCTGGTTACTATTGGACAGAACCCCAGTCGCGGGAAGAACATCACAGCTATACACGGAGATGGATCATTTGAGCGTCTTGACGATAGCGAGAGCTTCCAAGGCTCGACTGACGGATTGTACGGCAATGGCGCTGGTTTGGCACATCGTAAGCAAAGCAAATGGTCCAAGATACATATGCATGAAGTAGCAGTTGAGACTACGACTACTCAAGATATACCAGTGCGAAACCTTTAACAAAAGGAGGCTGGAATATAGTTCATCTTACTGTAGGTCATAGAGAATTGCTAAATTAGCAGCATAACAGTTACATAACAACCTATACTTTCCGGGCTGTTTACAAGGCTATTGTAGGATACCTTGATAAGGCACATTAATTTTGAGCAAAATATCATTTCGGAGTACATATGCATCTCTCCTTATCACAGTGCTTTCTTGTACTGCTCAAGTACTTCTAAGGTTAGACGGTTAACAAAAATGCTATCTCTCACAGGGCCGTGTGTTTATTTCCTCGTTAGCTTGATGTTGCTTTTCGCAGGCAGTCAATAAAGCCTTCAAAGGCCTTGGGATCACCCTGCTGCCAGTCACTGAGGTTCTCCTGAAGCGTTGCTATATTAGTAGCCATTGCATCGGTCATCTGAACAGCGACTGAGTCATCACGCTGATCAAAGATTCTGGCCACAACTTCCCTCTTTGTCAGGGAAGGGTCCGCACGGAGACCCATTTTGGTATTCCCTTCCTGGACTTTTTCAAATAAATCTTCGACTTCCAAATCGGTCCGATCAGCAAGGCTTGTGGTCTTGCCTGCGGTCCAGCGTCCAGCAAGGCCGCCACATAAGCCGCCAACCATCCCCCCCGCGACAGTTCCTATCGGACCGAGAACAGCGGTGCCGACCGTCGCACCAAGTTGTGACCCTCCCCAGCCTCCGGCAGAGCCAACAATACTGAGGCCAATGTTTTTCTCGAAAAGGGCCCAGTCTCCTGTGTTTACAAGTCCTACCACACCGAAAGCTGAGCTGACAACTACACCCACCACGGCGCCGTTGCCAAAGACAGAGTGGTCAATCCTGGCTTGGATCCCTGCAACCGCAGCACCATATATGCCGCTGATGCCCAGCTTGACAAAGTATTTCTGGAACTCACCATCAAACAGCGTTTTGATGTCAAACAAAGCGGTTGCTGCCATGTCGAGGCTTGCTGTGTTGGCTGCATTTCGCAGTAATGCTGTTTTTGCAAGGTTGTGGGTCTGAATATCGGCCCTTGTCTTGGGAATGCCGACTTTCTGCGATGATTCAAGCACCGCCTCGTGATACTTTGTGGACTTCTCCAGGATGTCCATTTGAGAAACACCCTTCCATGCCTGGGTGCCATCTTGATAGGTTTCGTGCAATTCGTAGACTCGTGGAATGTCGTAGCGTTTTACTCTGTCATGCATCACCTAGTCGGCTAGTGCAAAATGGCCCCTGATGAAGAGTTGTCCAACCTGAGCTTTCTGCTCCCCTTTCCATCCCTCAACTAATGCTTTGGCATGCTTTGAACCCAAGGGTGGACTTGGCTGGTTGAATATTGCAGCGACATTGATTGCTTCGTTATTGTCGTGCATTGCTACTTGTATCTGTTCCATTGTGAGCCTGGACATCAGCGCCATCGCTTCTTCGACTTGAACGTTGCTCATAGTGGATTCTGGCCAGAATATACAGTTTATTTCGACTTATTCAATAGCATGGAGGAGATGAATGTGATATTGTATAACTGTCTGGTCCTTTCTGCTAGGAAGCCCTCACAAGAAAGGCCTGGAATGATGGATACCCAAGATCTCGCAAGTCAATCACGCTCTTGTTGGGTATTCATGCAGGCTGACATGTAGTGGGCCTCCCGCATGATATATATCAGCAGCAAGTGATAAGAGCTGGAGATATTTATAGCCACTCGTTGGTTCGCTGGGAGGGGGGACCAACTAAGCAAGCTTAGTTAGGCACAAAAGTCCGGGATAACGCGAAAAGTCCTGTTCGGTTAACCGAGCATTACGAATTGTAACTTTCACTATTGAACACCATAAGACCACAAATTCTGAGTTCATTCCCACAATTATTAGCGAGCATCAATTACAAGAAATCTATGAAAACCTTAATACCGGGAGGGAGTGGGCGGACGTAGGGAACTTACTGACCTTGGTGAAGACAACGTCTTCAGGACCATGGACGAGTTGAAGAACACACTGGTTCGTCAGGCGGGTCGGCTATTTTAGCGAAGAAGCGACATTCGAGACTAGGGTTGCTGTTGCGGGCTAAGATTTTGATCCTAACCTACTGTAACAGCTCAAGGTTACAGCAAATATCAATATTAAATGTTCCCTGATTTAAGAGGTCTGAATTTTAACCTACTTAGAGAGTATAAACATACTCAGAGCCACACTGCCACTTCTCTGTTAAAGCCCTAGTCTCACTTCCATTAAGTGTACCCTCGTTCTGAATATCACGTTCCCTTGCCTTTTCCAACTTTCTGTTCCTCCAAGCAAGGAAGAACCTCAATATAGTCGCCATAATGATACAAAGCCCACTGAAGGCTACGTTTGCTACGTTTGCCTGCCAGTATCGTGGACCCTGAGTGGACGGGTAGAAGTATGAAGCATAGATGGAAGCAAGGTTGGACCCAGCGTTGACAACAGCATAAGAAATGGCGCGCTTTGTCGAGGGTCGCGGTAGCGAAGATGACACCCAGGATAGAATGCACCCGAAGGAACCATAAATTGACATCATCATGAATGTAGCGACATAACGCGCAGCAGTGTTGAGAGTGACAGCCGAGATGACGAAGCCGACACTACAAAATACCTGGGGCCAAACAACATGCAGCCATCGTTCGTTGACACGATCACTGTGCCAGGAATTGGTGATACCCAGAATAGCAGCAAAGACATATGGCGGCGCTGAGAGTAGAAGTGTAATGGTCGAGCTGTATCCAAGGGTCTTGACGATGGTGGGGAAGAAGTTGGTGAAAGCGGCGGCAGTGTTTAGTCCAAGTTGCATAATCCAGATCATGTAAAGTGCAGGGTCAGCAAAAGCCATATTTGCACCTTCCCATGCTGACACATCCGCACGATCATCCTCCTTGTTTGCATCTTCCGCCATTCTTAGGACGGCGATCCGGCGTTCTTCATCACTGAGCCAGGGCGTTGTGGCAGGATAATCGGGGACAACAAAGTAGGTTACCACCGCGGCTGGATACGTTGCGCATCCCTCGATGATGACTGCAAAGTTATTAGCTTAGGGTTATCTATACAATGGGGAAAGGGAAGGGAGTTACAAAGCCATCGCCAGTTGGCAAGTCCCGCTTTACCATCCATCCCAGCCATGATAGCACTTCCGAGAAGGCCACCGAAAGCACCGGCCATTTGACCAGCAGCAAAGAGGACTGAGATACGGACTGCCAGTTCCTTCTTGGTGTACCATGAACTGAACAGAAACAGAGCACCGGCTTTCAGTTCAAATTAGTCATGGTGGATGAGGGTGGTCATTCGGTGAATCTTACGGAAGAAAGGTGCCTCGACAAAGCCAAGGATGAACCTAAGGGCAATCATGCCTTCATAATTCTGAACAGCTCCAGTGCACGCGCTAACGGTTGCCCAACAGACCATAACGGAAGGCTGAGGAGTTAGTCACGATCTCATAAGTACAGAATACAGCTAACACGTACCAAAAAGATGGACGGTCGCATCTTGTTTAAAACCATATTGGTAGGTACTTGAGTGAGAATATAACCAACAAAGAAGATACTGATGACAGTATTGTACTGTTCGTTGACGAGACCGATGTCCTCTTCAAAGTTACCAAGTCGTGCGGTGGCGATATTGTTGCGATCGAGGTAGTTGAGAATATCTGCATGTTGGAAACGTCAAGTAGGGCCAGATTGCGACATCACGTAGACTTACACAAAAGCATCATCAAGGGCATCATCCGCTTATCGATTCGTCTGACCAGAGCCTTCTCCTTGGTCGCACGGTCATGGATATCAGCTGAGACTCCATTTAGAGTCTCAAGCCGGACCTCCTTGCCAACATTCTTGATCATGTCTTCGTCAGCCATTTTGACTCAAATTATGTATTCCGAAGCAAAAATGGAGCCTGTTAACTAGGAAAATGAGCAGGACTTTGAACGTTGTATTTATTACAATCACGCTTTGCTGCATACAATTTACTAACAGCCAAGTTTGCCGACAACCCAACATAAAACTGGAGACCTGGGGTAAAGAGTCTGGGGTAAACAAACCAGGCGGGGAAGAAACCCTGCAAACCCAACCGCATGAATCATGTAGTTTCTCATCTTTGGCCAATCTAAACATATTCCGAGCTGTTTCCGACGGATCGACGATCCTGCGCCAGTAATATCTTCCTGTGAACAGCCGAGCCGAAGAGATGCAATCGAAGTCCATTAATCTTACATGTTAGCGATATCCGATCGGCATGATGAGGGGTTGACGGAAAGTAGACCGATGATTTGCAGTCAAAGTTGTCGGTTTGTTGACCGATCGAATCTCTATGCAAGCTAAAGATATTAAGTCAGACATAAAACTGACTGTCGACGTTTGAATAAACCCAGCTACTCCGACTTACCTCACCCCTTCTTTATCTCTCTCACAATGGCATCAGGCCAAAAGCCTACGATCCTCTATATCGGAGATCCAATCAAATACAACCATGAGCTCTATCAGAAACTTGAAGATAGATTCACTATTATTCGACCCTCCGCAGAAGAACGCCAGCGGCGTTTGTTTCTGGAAGCCCTTCGACAGAAGAAATGGGGTGACTTTCAAGCCGTCATGCGGCCGTTTTGGATTACCGGTGGTGAAATGGGACGCTGGGACCGAGAGCTGATTCCCCTCTTGCCCACGTCAGTCAAGGTTTATGCATCGGCTGGAGCTGGCTACGATTGGGCTGATGTTGATGTTATGGCCGAAGCAGGCATTCTGTATTGCAATGGCGCGGCTGCATCTTCTGAGGCAGTTGCTGATATGGCACTTTATCATATAATCTCTGTGTTTAGAAACATGCAATGGTCAAACATGGCAGCTAGGGGAAGTGAGGAAGAGTTTAGAGATGCTCATGCTCATACTCAACTCACAGCATATAACCCTCGTGGTCATATACTGGGGATAATTGGTTTGGGCAACATCGGGTACCAGATTGCCCTCAAAACTTACAAGGCACTGGGCATGCGCATCGCCTACCACGATCCTTTCCGAAAGTCACCGGAGCAAGAAGCCGCTATAGAGGCAACTCACTATGCAAAGCTTGGAGACATGCTAGCAATCGCCGACTGTGTCGTCATTGCCGCTCCAGGAGCAGGGGGAAAGAAAATTCTAGGACGAGCCGAGATTGCCAAGATGAAGCAGGGATCCAGACTAGTCAATATCGCCAGGGGCAGCTTGGTTGATGAAGAGGCTGTCGCTGATGCCATGGACTCTGGACATTTGTTTGCGGTAGGGCTGGATGTTTTTGAAGATGAGCCAAGACCGAATCCAAGATTACAAAAGATGAGGAATGCCTCATTGACGTGTCACACGGCCGGTGGTGCGTTAGAAACTTCGATTGGGTTTGAGAGGTTAGCTATGGAAAATGTTATAGCTGTCCTTGAGGGAAGGGAGCCGTTAACCGCAGTAAACAAGCACCTATTTAAGTAAAGGAAGATAGAGACTATTTCTAGTTATTATATGGATTTAGAGATTTGCTTTTCCCGTGCTAGCTAGATTTTCCATTATCGTTATGTGAATATTGGGGATTTCAACCTTCAATATACCTATTAATAAACTTAAATGTCGCTGAAATCCGAGGATCCTAGCCTGTTGTGTCATTGTCTATGGAGTACGTTTTTCGCGTTCTAGAGAACATTGTTTTAAGGGATTTATGCTTTTGGCCTCATGGAGAAATTATCAGTCTTATCTACCTTGTCTTGTGCCCTTACTTGAGTTAAAATGAATGTACCATTTGTCCAAGTTGAATTCCATTGTTATGTAGAGTTGGTTCTCCATTCTTTCAAGTATTGACAGTTGCTGTGCCCTTGAAGATATGCATTCCAAGCTGCGGGAGAATCTCTCCCGCCGCCAGACCCAGCAGACTTTGTTAAAGAACGAATTTCCTATTCTCTCATTAGTTCTTTCGTGTACTCATTATTATCCGATCTGGAGTAGATTCAGGGCGATCGTCATGTCTAATCGACTAGTCTTGGGCATACTCTCAGGGCTCCTTGTCAGTGCTGGCGCTATCCAACACTGTGACAATCTACCCAAGGCCTATTGGGTAACGTTTTTATCAACATAGATCGCCAGTATTCCGTCAAACGCAACATCGTCTGTGCCTACGGATGTTGGGCAACGCTCTCCAAAGACCGTAGGTGCACTCTTGACTGAGTTGAGACAATCGGACTCAGAGCTGACCTCGAATGCTTTGACTGACAGCCAGGCAACAACAAGGCAGACAGAACCCAGCACCACCACGGGCACTGACAATCATGGACCAACGGATTGCTCAGTGATCTTCCGCATCATCCTGAATACACAAGACTATAAGAAAGGTCTTTTGGAACCAGCTCTCGGATGATTTGTTGGTTCTTCTCAAGAGGATTGCAATGAAACATCCACTTTCTGACTTTCTGGGGCACGCCTCTTGGACGGCACAATCCCAGTCTCTTATGGCGGTGAAGAGTTCAAAGAGCCTCGCGGTCAGCCCGGATCACTACCCAACGGAGCTGCTACAACCACTTTCGCTGAAAATGTCGGTTTCCTTCGCTTCCGTGACGCTGCTTTCCCAAATAGCGAGGTTGGCTTCTGTTAAACTTCAAGTGATGTTCGCTATAGAGGGTCCATCTCAATGGATGGCATGGAACGGATGAAAGCCATGCTGTCAACGCAGAAAGTGAGGATAATATTCAAGACAAGAGACAGGACTTCTCTCGCCGTTATATCAAGTTAAACGTGTAAAGCCATCTTTTCCTTTTGTGTGGCAAGGACGTAGATACCAGACGCGCTATACATGCGAGGGCGAGTAGATTTCCTATGATGACTCCAAAAACTCACTGAAGACGATTAGAGGTATTGAAGTCATGATTTTGGTCAGTTGTGTTGTTTTACTCTCTTTAGGCACTGGCAACCTCATAATCATCCTCCTGTTGAGGCTTGTTGACGTCCTACTCTTGTGCTGGAGGTAAGATAAACCCTACATAATCTGTTTCTGATTCCAGGAGTATGTGGGTTTCATCGATCTTTGTGTTCTTGTTTGTCGATGTCCATTGCTGAAGCTCATGTGTTTCGGTGCAGGTATCAGGCCCCCTCTGGTCTACATGTCTTGAGAATTGACGTAAAGATCCATGTTGACCTGGTTCGTCTTCCCTAGACAGCAGTTGCTCATTCTCGCTAATCATCGTACTGTCAAGGTCAGGTCTCGTTAATTTCCGGCGCGCCATGTCAACGTGAATCCTAAATGGTGAGGCTGGGAGTTTTGATGTCGGGTTTGGGAGTTTTTAGAAAGCAGCAGTAAATAAGCCCTAAGCCAAGTCTGACAAAGCCTCATTATACCCGGAAGGATTCATTAATGCCTCAGGATGTTCATAAGACTTCAGTCACCTAACAGGGGCCTGAGAATATGACTTTGTCTTATTGGTCTAGATGCGAGAGCTTGGCCCACCCTGTATCCAACATCATATAGTGGCCAGACACCTATAAAGTCAGATACTCTCCCTCTTGAAAGATAATACCTGTAAGCCATATAGGAATCTCAAGTTTCGTAATAGTACCGGAAGGAATAACCTTGCGTGTTGTATGAGTATACTCGGGCCACTTGCCAGTCAATCTTCCAGGCTTGGGATCTACCTTTCATAGCATAGGTACCTCGGACTAAACCAGTAAGGCTAAGATACTCAACGAAGCAGGCATAAGCAGCCTGTATGTATTCGTTGATAGGAAGAATAAGGTCCTTCAGAGGAACGTTCGTGCTGACTAACTGAATTCCAGAGGCATCCTGCTTTCCGAGTTTGGCAAAAACATGGATATCATCGTCGGTGTCGCATCGGCTTATACATTGAGCAAAGGTATCTCCCTGATAATAAAATTTATAGATGATCGGGTTTGCAATAGCTCTGACCTGTGGCTGAATTCTTGACGTATCTCCGGATATTGCGGCCGGTAATTGTGTGCCGTGTCAAGTCGCGGCACCATGTCCCGTTTTAGCTCGAACTTTCTTGGCAATCAGCCAAGAACAAACTACATCATTTCCATACTGCCAAGAGTGTCTATACCAAGTACCTGAGTCTCCATAAAACAATTATGTTTTGCAGGAGCACGTAAGCTTGTCCAGAATCAAGGCACAAAAGTCTTGGTGATGAGCTCAGAATATTAAAAAGTACGAGAAGATATAAATATGCGCCAACTTTGGTACAAAATGACGTCGTTTCCTTTCCAGCATTATATTCCATTGGGTTCTCCGCATTGAATCGAACTTTGAACCACCTGTTGCCAGGCATCTCAATATTAATTGCATTTTATCCTATTTGAAGTCGTTTGATAATGGTTTCTCCGTATGTTTACGATTTATGTCAGGCAACTGAGACTGTAACATCTGAACTAGCAAAGGATCCGAGTCAATCACCAGGAAACATTGTCAAGAAGCTGTATGGCCACCACGAACATGCTTTACATCACAACGCGTCAACCCAAAAGACCACGCCGCCACACTCTCCTCCAAATGAGGCCATCGAAACGATCCAAAAAGCCCTTGATTGTGGACACTGGGGCTCTACAACACCCAGCCAACTCTTCTTGCAAGCATTCGCCGACGCTCTGCAATGTCTCGACGAGGACCCAATAGCTGGAGTTGTCTCTCCTCCTCTGATGGGTTCTCACGGCACCATACCCCTCACGGTGATTGCACCGTTGGCAGATGTAATGAGACACACAGCAAACCTCATCGCGCGCGCTGAAAAAGAAGTTTTCCTTATCACTTGTTCGTGGGCTCCATCTGTAGCCCAAAGATTGATCAGGGGCGCATTGATTGAACTTTCAAAGCGCGCAGGTCAAAGAGGAGAGAGAGTCATTGTCAAGGTCATGTACGACAAGGCTAGTCCTGCAAACGCCATAAATCCGCATCAGAATATTAAACCCAAGTCTTACACGGCCAAGTCGGTCGATCTGCCGTCACCAGAGGAGATACCTAACATCGACATGGAAGTAGTCAGTCTACATAGATTTGTCTTGGGGACATTACACGCAAAATTTTGCGTGGTCGATCGCAGAGTCGCAGCGGTCATGAGTAATAACACCGAGGACAATGATAATCTTGAGATGATGGTTCACGTCGAAGGGCCAATCGTCGACAGCATATACGACACGGCGTTGATTACTTGGCAAAACGGGCTTCATCCACAACTCCCTTCATGCGACTCTCCTCCTGCATCTGAAGGTGGTATCACATTGCCCGTGAAAAGAACTGATTACAAGGACGCCACTGTCACTGAAGAGAGAACTGGAACCGTCACAGAAATGGGTAGCGAGGAATTAACTCGAGAGCATACGCCAGAGGATCCTCATTTCGATGATGACATCGCAGGTGAAGTCAAACGCATGCAGGCCAGCTACTCTGAGAAGGCGGGAGAAACACGTCTACAGGCTGCTAATCGCAAACTCAACGTTGCCGCACCTACTCCAGTTGAGCCTTCAGGGCCAGAAATCCAAGCCGGTGAAGAAATGACGCCATATATTCTCAGTAGCAACGACACCAAACCAGTTCCTATGGCTCTTGTATCACGCCCTCCTTACGGTGCCATCGACTCAAAGAGTGTCCGTGTCCCTCAGAATGAGGCTTGGTTATCTCTCATCCGACATGCGCAACGCAACATATTTATCCAAACTCCTGATCTCAATGCTGGTCCCCTGATTCCTGAAATCATTGATGCAGTCAAGAGGGGCGTGGAAGTCACGTACTATGTATGTTTTGGATATAATGATCCCGGGGAAATGATTCCTGGGCAGGGTGGAACGAATGACCAGATTTCACAAACACTCGTCGCTTCACTTCCAGAAAACAGCATTGAACGCGAACTACTACATATATACAACTATGTGGGAAAAGACCAAGACCACCCCATCCACCAATCCTTCAAATCTCGGTCATGTCATATTAAATTGTTGATCGTGGACGGATGTGTTGGGATTCAGGGAAGTGGTAACCAGGATACGCAGTCTTGGTTTCATAGTCAGGAAATCAATGTGATGGTTGATAGCGTGGAAATATGCCATAAATGGAGAGAGGGTATTGACAGGAATCAGAACACAAAGAAGTTCGGCAGGGTTGCGAAGGATGGAATTTGGAGGGATGATAGTGGGAAACCTGGCAAGGGATATATGGGTAATCCAGGAACTGTGATGGGGCTGGTTAAAGGCGCGATGGGAATGGTCCAAAAATGGAAAGGACCAGGAGGATTTTAACAGTTCTCGTGTGTGATATTTGTTTTATAAATGGCAGCAAATCACTGAAATATACGGATATTATGCAACTCTTAGTGAGACTTGGTGGTGCTTTGCCAGGCCAACATCAAGTGCGATTACCTCCTAGTCAATATTGTTAGAACGCTTTTCGCATTTGGGCTATTCCGTTTGCGGTTCATCCCCACAGCCAGGCAAGAACGTATTGCCTGAACCAGGTACTCTGTACTCTGTACATGTAGGTGACTCTTTTGATGGTGCTCGGTGCCGTTGGTATGCTGATCCAAGTCTGCAATGTCACTCTCTTCGCTAAGCGAGATTGTTAGGGCCTGAACCTGGCCTGTTGATGGATCAGATGGATGTAGGCGGTAGTCTGGTCCTAGCTAATACTGGCTATTGAAGCCATTCCTTATCCTATCGTTAGATATAGTTCCTAAAGAGCTGAATTCTAGGACCAGGACCCGATTCTTAGGCCTTAAGATTTAGCAGCCTTATATTATTATTTTTATGCAGTTCTTTCGCGAAGCGTATACTCCATACCATAGCTTGTCTTCTTAACATTCTCCACTTCGCACCTTAGCTTACACCAATTAACCAAGGACCGACACTCACAGGAACGCACACTTTAGGACTGACACAGCCCTACAGCCCATCGCTACTACAGTGTGACGGTCGTGATTGCTAAGGGATAAACTAGTCCGTACTAGGTTTATGTTGGCAGATATGTAGGGCGTAGATACTGAGCAAAGCGAGGTGTCACGTTTCTTAATAGTGAATAAAGCGGGTTAGGCGTATTCAGGTAAAGAAGTCTTATTGATAGCTGGTGAGCTAAGTGTACTATCTAGGGCTAAGTGAATATATATATATATGAGGGTTCACTGTTGTAGGAGTGAGCCTTAGGGGAAGGCTCACGATGCCTTGGGTGAGCTACAGGGTAAGTCTCAAGTATGCAGGAGTGAGCCTTGAAAAGCTCACTCTGCTATGGGTGAGCCTGCCTTTGATTAGTAAGGGATGTGGGTTTCACGTGACGTAACCGCGAGGGTCGTAACAAACACGGCATAGTTTATCCCTTGAACACTACACCCGTCACAGTTACACTCTATCTCTAAAATCCGGGAACACCCGCGGCATGTGCTACCTAGATCAGATCATACTTTAGTCTACATAAGATTAAAATTTTTACTTATGTCCATCCCGTGCCCCACGCCCATGGCTGGCCTATTGCTACCGTACATAACAGGCCATTTCTTTCAGCTCGCTTTATAAACCTATCATCAGGGTACTTTACCCCTGACCCTGGTCGAGCGGCTGTGGGATCGACGCTGCAGACACAGTCCTCTATCACCTCTTCCACGTATCCCTGTAAGCCCATTATGCATGTTTCACCCACTCGCCCTGTTTCTACCCTGTCTCTTCTGTTGTATTTTTCTTTTGTGCTACGTAAATGGCCAATCTAGTTTCTCATTACGAAAACTTTAGTAGAGCTGAAATGTGCCGACATTTCCGCGCTACGGTGTCTTGTACCATGCGTAAAGAGAAAACTGAGCTAAGTAAGCGAGCCGCCGATCCACACCATACCATCATGATCATGACGATACTGTCGGTATATATTCTTGTCAAACTGCACACATGTTCCCAGATCATTACTCATACAACTCTCTGGCTTGTGGCAGCTATGCGATTAATCGTCTGCTTACAAGCTGTTTTGCTTGTATTTGATAGGAGAGTTTTGGCTCGTTCTACCTCGGATGGTCCAGCAGCAAGGTACAATTCCTTGAACCGTTACAAAGTCGAAACGTCACAATGTGATTCCAACAAGGAAGTTGGTGTCAAGGCCCCATGGAAAAATATTTTCCAGAGCCTGACAGATCAAGAGTATGCTGATGTTACTGCATATCTTCACAAGCAGGAAGAACTCAACCTGACCGCTATTGTGAACTCGACATCGTGAGTCTGGAACTTCTTACTTTCTCCATCCTACTGACTCTTCGAAAATCCTTTGCTCTGCTGTCTACCTTTGCACATCAACAAGTCTTGGCTAACTTTATAAAGTTGGGACAATGTCATCGTGTCTATGGACTTGTTGCAGCCAAACAAGACTGATGCCTTGACATATCTCGAAGGTAATGGGCCAGCTCCAGCTCGATATGCGCGGGCCACGCTGCAATTCAACTCGCAACTGCAACCATACATTCAAGAGTACATGGTTGGCCCATTACCTGTCCAGGAAGGGTCCACTCGATACGAAGAGCTCAATTACATGTTCTCATCTGGACGTGGTCGCATTAACGTGTACAACGCTGATACTGAGGCAATTGCTGAGTTCAACCTCGCTGTTGGAACGGAAATACAGAACATAACCAAGCAGCTTCTCAATGGCGTAAGTAACTGATGTCCGGATTCGTTTTCGATGCTCCATGCTAATGACGCCAACAGACTGCTACAGGTGCTAAAGACGACAGTCTTCTAATCGCAGGCAGTGATCCTCTGATCCACAACGATGACAGGGTCTATCAGTGGAACGAGTTCTACACTGCTCACACGGGTGAATTCTTTTCAGAAACGATCCTCCCTACCAGTCTGCAGTTCAAAGTTGATATCACCGGTCGAGATCCTTCCAAATGGAAGGTGGTCGGTTGGTATTACGACGGCAGCTATTGGTCGACGACCGCCGAGTTTAAAGAGGGATCCAAGACGCTCAAGAGGAAGCCAGGACCCAACGTTGATGGGCTTTGGACCTCCACCGACCAGCAAGGTGACAAGTTACCGCTTGACCACCTGCAACCCCCTACTGCTGTTCAACCCGATGGTCCACGATTTCGTGTGGATAGAGAGGAGAATTACATTGAGTGGAGTAAGTGCACATTGTAATGTTTTGACATCACGCTTTAGTTAACAACCGTATAGTGGACTTTAGCTTTTTCATCTCAAACCACAAAGAGACTGGCCTGCAACTCCATGACGTCAGATATAGAGGCGAGCGTATCATCTATGAGCTTGGCCTCCAGGAAGCGATGGCTCATTACGCTTCCCAGGATCCGCTGCATGCCTCGTCAGCATATCTGGACACTTCATACGGCATTGGCACCAGCCAGTGGAATCTTGTCGACGGCTTTGATTGTCCTTCTCACTCTACCTACCTCAACACATCTTTTTACATCAGCGAGATGACTCACATCCACCCCAACAGCTTGTGTCTTTTCGAACATGATACTGGATATCCTATACAGCGACATTTGACAGGGACGTATGTTTCCGCGACCAAGAACATTGTATTTACTGTTCGCAGCGTTTCTACAGTTGGCAACTATGACTATTTGTTCGAGTATACCTTTCATTACGATGGGTCCATTAGTGTCACTGTTAGAGCGTCTGGCTATATCCAGGGAGCTTTTTGGTCCGGAGATGGCGATTATGGCTTTCATATCCATGACAACCTGTCAGGTTCTATGCATGACCATGTCATTAATTTTAAGCTCGATCTGGATATCAAAGGCAGGAAGAATAGTGTGTTAAAGACTGAGTTTGTGCCCGTCTCAGTAGTGTACGTTATTTTCCATCCATTATACTACCATGTACTAACTTGAACAGATACCCCTGGTCTGAGGGACAATCAATCAATACTATGAAGGCCAACCGGTCGTATATCGCTAGTGAGGACGAGGGCAAGATTACATGGGCGAAGAATGGAGCAGCTGCATATGCAGTTGTCAACAAGGATGCTCTGAATGATTTCGGAGAGGCACCTGGCTACGCGATTTCTCCAAGTAAGTATCACCTACATGGATATAAACCTGGACGACACTAACCGGCTTCGCAGACAGCGGTAGCACAGGGCACTTGACGGTGCAGTCATCTACAGCTCTTGGACAGTCCGCAAACTGGGCCAATCACAACATTTTCGCCCTGCAGCAACACGACACCGAGCCGAAAAGCGCTTACGCTTTCAATAGTTATGATCCGCACCACCCAGCTGTAGACTTCAATAAATTCTTCAATGGGGAGAGTCTCGATCAAGAAGACATCGTTTTGTAAGTAACCCTTCCTGAGCATTACTATTACCCGAGACTAACAGTTACGCAAGATACTTCAACCTCGGCATGCACCACCTACCTAATACGGCTGATCTGCCCAACACTGTGACGACGAAAGCCGTTTCGTCGATGATGATTTCACCTCAGAATTACTTTTCAGGAGATATCTCACGACGAACCATGCATCAAGTGCGTGTCTCCTTCGATGACAAGTCAAATGTCACTGCTGTCAACATGTTTGGAACGAAGCAGCCTACTTGCGTGTTTGATATGACCAAGGCCGCACCCAAGTTGGATACCTTCGTTGGGGAGCTTCAGATTCCTAAATTTCCTTTCAACCCAAGTGGAAGTCTTCAGACGAACCCCGGTGGTTAAGACATAATAGTAAGTGTCACGGCTCGTGATCAGACGAGCCTACCCGAGACCGAACAGTGGACCGGTATCATGTGGTGATACGTTATCAGCTAGATTTTTTACCTCTCTAGATAGATCTTAAGCATAGCTCTTCAAGCTACGTCTTGTTAATAGAGCCTGACCTGCCTGCAATGCGTATCCGTATCAGATCCCAGATATCTCTTCCTTATGCCAATTGCGTGTAGACAAGTAATAGAAAGACTTTCCAAGGCTAGACCCAAACTAGAATACCACTGAGTGAATTGCATTCCTTCAATATTTTGTTCGCAGTTAAGACATGTGGCTTAGAGCTTATGTCCCCCATGGAGAACTGAGCATTCCATCGGTACCGCTGCCCTCATGTAATGCCGTCATGAAAGATGTGCAGAACTTATTAGCCCAAACTGTAATAATAGAAATCATTTCTCGCTGCAGCAAAGACATTACCGAGCTAGCCAAGAACATGGTTCCTGGATCAGGTCGGATAATGCACCCGGTCTGGAATCTTTTTGAAAGCACCGGAACCGCACTAGACAGCCCACAGAAAATTCCATGCATCATTGCTTTCAACCAAGATGAAAAGAGGCACAAAATAAGTTCTGCCGATGGTATTTCGAGATGAAGCTTAGATGTTAGCCTCGTTTTCTCAGATCTCTTTCTGGTATATTTACCCACATTGTGTCATTTTCTTATTTTCTTCTTCTATTTCTTTTCTCGATTCTTTAGTTAACCCGCACGACTTTCATTTTTTCCCCTCATTATTCAACCAACCGATAACAATCCTGTTCCCTGAGCTCCTCTATCATGTCGCTTCGCTGCATGTTGGGCTTCTGGGTCCTAGCCTTCTGGGGCACAGCATCCAATGCAACTTTACTAGGCAAACGGGACGCTCAGACACAGCCCATCGAGATTGTCATAGGATCATCTACACAGTATGATACTCTAACAAGGTATGAGATGTATGGATTTATCTTCTTCTTCTTCTAGCTAATGATCGTAGTACATTTCTCGTGCGAACTGATGCTACATACACTGCCACTACCCCTGTTTATGGACATGGTGAAGCAAACACTACATACAACATTCCCTTCTCCGACTCTCGAGGCCTATCATGTGGGACTGTCATGGTTGAAAGCCATGTAACTATATTATCGTCGACCGACCGTATAATCAGTTCGCCCGAGACAACCACTCTGCCTACCGAGAATCCATGCGACATAGTAACCGTCATTGTCAGAATGCAAGGTTACAAGAAAGGCGATACAAACGCTCCTCTTTCCCAAGATCAGACCGTGGCTTTATCTCCTTCCGAGACCGAAATTTCTAGCGTTCCGCAAGATGGCTCTGCCGTTTCTTCAGATCCTGGTTCCCTAATCGACTATACCACCATCACAAGTACAGGCACAGACACCGGTACCTCCACCATCACTGAGGCCCCGTCAGGATCTGGCCCTGGTACGGTTATTGTTGTGGTACCGAGCCCGTCGGTTCCATACGTAACCATAACGTCCTATGATCGTTCAATCACAGCCGCAGTCACGAGTACAACAGCTCCTAGAGGTCCTGGAGAAACTGGTACTGTTGTTATCTATGATCCATACGAATGGGAGACCACGACCTCTTATGACAATGCCGCTTCATCCGACTATACAACAACTATGTGGCCTTCTGCATCTGATCATACAGGCACAGTAGTCATATATATGGCAGATAAATGGGTGACAGTCAGCTCATATGACCAAACGATCACAGCCGCATCTACGAAGACGATTTCCCCATCCTCCCCAGACCAAACAGGTACTGTCGTGGTTTACCAGCCAGATCCATGGGTCACATTTACTTCTTATAGAAGTGACACGGCAGCATCTACAAACACTATATATCCAACTGGTCCAGGCGCAACGGGAACTGTTATTGTGTACCAGGGATACCAGTGGACGACCGTCACTTCCTTTGGAGAATACACAGCTGCATCGACATCTACCATATCCCCATCTACTCCAAGTCAAACTGGCACTGTAGTAGTCTTCAGACCGCAGCCATATACAACCATTACGTCGTACGGATCCGTCTCGACCGATGCTACATACACCTCGCCTCCTCCTTCTCCTGGCCAGACAGGTGTTGTTTTAGTTGTAGCAAAGCAGCCATATACGACCGTTACCTCGTACGGGGGCGTTACGGCTGAATCTACAACTACTATAGTTCCATCCACTCCGGGTCAAACTGGCACCGTGATTGTCTTTGATCCTCAGTATTACGTGACTACCACTAGATATGGAAGCGTCACGGCGGCCACTACAAGAACTGCAAGCGGTGATGGGTCCAGCCGAACTCTTACCGTCGTGGTTGATCTACCTCAACCTTACACTACAGTCACTAGCTATGGCACTTTCACTGCAGCCAGCACTAGAACATACCCACCTTCTGCGGCAGGACAAACAGGCACTGTCGAGGTTGACCTACCTCAGTCCTACACAACAGTCACCAGCTATGGCACTTTCACAACACCCAGCACTAGAACATATCCACCTTCTATTGCTGGACAGCCAGGCACTGTCGAGGTTGATCTGCCTCAGCCTTACACTACAGTCACTAGCTATGGCACTTTCACTGCAGCCAACACCAGAACATATCCACCTTCTGTCGTAGGACAGCCAGGCACTGTCGAGGTTGATCTACCTCAGTCCTACACAACAGTCACGACTTATGTTGATGGAATGACTGCTCCTCTTACCACAACGAACCAACCTGCTAAGGCTGGGGACCCGGCCACTGTTGTTATCAAGAGTCCCCAGCCATACACAACTGTGACGAGTTATGGTACTTGGACCCAACCTACTACCACGACATTGTCCCCAACTGGTCCTGGAGGAACGGGTACTGTTCTTGTGGAGAGGCCTCAGTCATACACAACAGTTACCAGTTATGGTACGTATACAACAGCTGTAACAAGCACCATGGCACCAGCATCTCCAGGTGGTGTTGCTACTGTTGTAGTAGGTCGGCCCCAGCCATATACGACTGTAACTAGCTATGGCAGCTTTACAGCAGCATCAACCACTACGATGGCACCAGCGAGTCAAGGCGGTACAGGGACTGTTGTCGTAGACCTACCCCAGTCCTATACGACTACTACAACCTGGGGTTCCTTCTCCACAACTGGTACTACCACCTTGTCGCCAGCCTCTCAGGGTGGCGTTGCAACCGTCGTTGTTCAACGACCCCAGTCCTATACGACTACAACAAGCTGGGGTACCTTTGCAGCAGCTAGTACCACTACAATGGCACCAGCGAACCAAGGCGATCCAGGTACTGTCATTGTTGGCTTACCTCAGTCCTACACAACAACTACAACCTGGGGTTCCTTCTCATCAAGTGGTACCACTACCATATCACCAACGTCTCCAGGTGGCGTTGCTACAGTGGTTATGCAAAAACCTCAACCATACACCACTGTAACTAGCTATACCAGCACTGTCTCAATCCAGAGCACATCCACTGGGACACCTGCTTCCGCCGGGCAGACTGCCACTGTAGTTGTCGTCGCTCCCCCAGTTGGAACAAAGGTTGCAGATCAGTCATGTAACAATGGTGGTCTGGAATACGCCATCTATACCAACTCGTACTATAACGCTGATCCGCCCAATTATTCTTCCCTCAACGTAGCATATTTTGGCACAGCGACACCGACTTACACTGGCATTACGAATTCCATCGGCATTACAGAACCAGGAGGAGTCAAAGCAGGAAATTCAGGCCCAGCTCAGGTTATTTATCCTGGCTCACCAAGTCAGACATGGCAGTACAAGGCTGTTAACCATCGGGCATTCTTATATGCGCCAATCAATGGAACTTACTCTGTTGTTGTCCCATACTCAGATGAGGTTACACTGGTTTGGTATGGTAATAAGGCTTTGTCAACATGGACACGTGCCAATGCAGATCTGGAGCAGGATTTTTCATCAGGGCCTTCCACCTCTAAGACCCTCAAGATGCAGCTAACAGCGGGCACTTACACGCCGTTCCGAGTTTTCTGGGCCAATGCTCAGGGAGACTACTCTATGATAGTTACTGTCACAGCTCCGGACGGGACTGTAATTGTCAATGACACTGGGTCATCGAGTAAATACTTTGTTAGATTTGCTTGTGACTCCAGCACACCTACTTATCCTGCATTTGGACACGGAGGTTAATTTCATCGCTCTTTTTACTTTCTCTCTTTTGTTACATACCAATATTACACCTCGGATCAATCCGCACAACTTGTCAGTTGCTCCTTTGCATTATCTGGAAAGCTTCTATTTAACTTCTTCTTTATGGCGCCAAGACTAGATGGAGGAGATAGCATTTAAGTTAGGGCAGCAGCTGAATTAGTAACAGGAGATTCAAATCGCATGCTACCTCTTTTCTAATTCACCTCATCACTGAACTTTTGGCTGATATGACCACGGTAATGATGCACAAAGGCTCTCTCAAGTTCCCCATCTGGCCGAGACAGAAATTGGTATTATCTAAAAGCCTCTAGCTAGAGTTTCCTTAAAGCCTGTCACTTGCCAAACACCTCCTGCCCCAACAATCCACATTTCCTTTTCCACAAATGCCACATTAACAGCAATAAACTCACCACCACCCACACGAATTACTCCTACAGCCTCACCACTTCGCGGGTCAATCACATCTACTCCATTACCAGAACCCGCAAACACCCAGCCATTTTTAGAGACTTCAATTCCATCGTACACAAAGGCGATTGGAACGCTTAATAGTTTCTTGTTCGATGTGATAGCCCCAGGATAGGACACATCGAATGATGTGAGTTTTCGGGGACCGAAAGAGTTGAGTTTGTGGGGAGCAGGTCCAGGCTGGGATGCTGCTGTATTGGAAATGTAGATTGTACCTTTTTTGTCTTGTCCCTTGTGGAATGTGATGCCATTTGCTTGGCCGTTGGTGGTATGGAAAGGTCGGGGTCGAAGCGTGGTCTTATTGACGAAATACACAGTCGACAGCGTTGGGGGCGTATACTTAACAACCCCAGCTCCCTAAGCAAATTTTGTCAGTTTGTTTCTCTTTTCGAGTCACTAGATGAACTTACAAATCCATAGTGATCATCAGTGATCCAGAAGTTACCCTCGTCGTCGACATCCATGTCATTGAATCCCGAGAATGGCAATCCAAAGTAATTGTTAAGCAGAGTAGTCTTTTTTAACTCGGGAGTAATCTTGTTGAGTGAAGAAGTCTCGTTACTACTGCCATCAGTAATGACATAGTAGTCTCCTTCATAGACCGCGCATCCATGAACATTGTGAATTGGAGGATCTGTCTTGATCTTACGCAGTTTGTGCGTCTCCGTGTTCAACAGATATTGCCAATCATGGAACCCGTTATCGCCTCCAGGCGGTCCCCACTCGATGAAGAAGAGATCCTTGGTTACAGGATTGTAACATGGTGATTCATGGGTTTGGAAGGGGAGCTGATGTACTTTACGTATCTTGGCATCTGGCCCAAGAAGATCGAAGAACCTTTCATCATAGGCCACAAAGTTTGTTGAATTGATGTAGTCCAAGCTATCAAGCACTTACGGTTAGCTGGGTAACGTTGAAAGGGTCGATTGAACAACAACTTACTCTTTAGCAAGCGAGGGATCAGAAACCTCACTGTCAGTAAATGGAACAAAGACTGAGCGATTAAAATGGCCGGGTAGAACTGCTAGTGAAGGGTTCTTGTATGACAAAAACGCCCATTGAGCGGCTGCGTTTTTGTAGTCAGGTGGTAAAGGGCTCAGTATGCAAGTTGCTAACTGCAAGAAGCCTGACGCATATTGTAGAGACAAAGCAAGACGCATATTGTAGACCTTTAAAGACTGATGAATTGTAATGAGTAATTCCTGTGCTGTCTTTGTAGCGGACGGTTATTAAATACGTCTGGCTAGCTACAGGGGTCTATAGCTTATTTCGAATGTTAATTGTGACGTTGTATGTCTATTGGCTTATCCGTAGACGAATGTTACGTAGAAGGAATGAGTTAATTGTTTGAAACAGGAATAAGCGAAATCATATTTCTATCCTATCGGCGCATTTAAAATATTTTCGGTGCATTTATATAATCCTATCGGCGCATTTGAACAAGTATCTCGCAGCTGCTTTCGTCCATTACCAGACTAGTGGCGAAGCTTGCTATTTGTTCATACTAGCCCCATGTCTCGCCATGTCTCCTCGCATCTCAACTGTGCACCCAAGTAACGGGGAATGTCTCCCATTTGACAATTCTTCCAGTAGTTCCGCAACGTCTTGCAATGATTAGGCGAACTGGCCCACATGCTAGCCAAGTAAGCAGGTGTAGCCATGTGGACATAGAGTGTGGATTTTGGACGGCCTGAGTCAATGATTTGACAAATCCTATCAACAGCAAATGTTAATGTTGTCCCAGAAGGTTCAGAAGGTAGCGTTTCTTTGGTTTCTGGAATTCTCCATGAGAGGAGAGCAATCACTGCCGCGCATCTGTATGTATCCATGCACTTTCCGCGCTCAGTCATGTCCATGCCCAGTTTGAGAAGCTGAGCCATGGCTTGAGTAAGCATCTCGCTAAGATTATCCGTCTTGTTTCCTTTTGCAAGCGATACGAACAGCCAGAATGTTTCATTCGGGCACCCAACCATGTCAAGAAAATCTTTCGTGAGAGTATTGCGATGCCAATCGTCGAAGATGAGACCTTCCTGGTCTCCAACAGCCCTGTTGGTCGATTGCCTGACAACCGCACCAATTGTGTCCCACCAGCCGAAATATGCAACGATTTGTTCAAATCCGATGAAATTGTTGGATAGTTGCTGGAACTCGTCACTGTTCTGACAGTGGTAATCGAGAAGAGACCGCGCACCACGCAGGTGGCAGTCCCATTCACCAAAGACACCATCCATCACAACCTCGAAAAAGGCAAAAACGGCGATGCCCAGAAAAGCAGCCGGATCGGCAGTATTGAGTGCTTGACTGAGGCTCTTGAGTGCTTCGAGGCGGTGATAGACCAATATGTCCTCGTTATCCACATCTTGAGGAAGGATGGATTCCGCAGCGGAGAAGGCTAAGGTTGATGGATGCGAGGTTGGACTAGAATCTGATATTCTGCGTCTCCTGATCCTTGCTTGCAGAAAGTTGTCGACTTGGGCAATGAGCCTCAATCCCTGGTCTGATGATGGGGTTTGAAAATTGTTTGTGTTATCACCAGATGCCAAGCTTGCCACTTTTAGGCTGTGACCAAAGGCGAGAAGATGTTCCACAATATGAGGCTGATCTGCAGCCAATGAATTCTGGGTGAAGTCATTGCCATCATTCACAGATATAGAACTTGGGTTTCTTAACTCGGCTGATGATGGTATGTTTGCTTCATCAGATAAACCGCGCCTTGTCTCAGTCGGTTGCTCGACAGGAGATGGCAAAGACAGTCTGGAGACTGGTGTCGCAACAGGGTTCGCCGCCCAAACGACTCTCTGAGGATAGCCCCCACATTCCAGACCAGATTCGACACAAGGGAGACATCGAGGCCTGTTCAGATCACACTTTACTCCTCGAACCTTGCAGGTCCGACAGTCCCGATCTCGGCGTAAGCCTCGCGGCTTGCCCCGTGGAAGATTGAGTTTTGACCTCGGCATTACTGAGAGATTTTGAGATAAATATTGTGACTTGGGACTATTAGATCCCCTTCCTCTTTTGCGTGGTTATGGAGCAAGGAAAGACAAGACGCGACATGGGCGACATGTTGCTTATCGCAGTGATAAACGGCTATCATGGTAACATCGAGGAAGATTTGATTCCCTTCCCCATTGGGAATAGCTCAGATCGGGCAACTCTAGAGTCTTTCCCCGCATTCTCTATCAGCGAGAACCTTGTCATTGGAGATAAGAGGTGATAAGAATGACGCTATCTTATCTAACGTATACAGATGATGGATATGGGTTGGTCACCACCCTAGACCAAGATTCCAGAGCCAACTTAGAGAGGGAATACTAAAATTTACAAACGACGCCAGTTAAAAGCGAAGTATTTGTTGTTCTTAAATTATTAACTATTATTCAATGTCCAGTGCTAGAAAGTAAAACTGGTTTGTAGCAACTACTCTAACTCTCGCAGTGAATGTTCATCCCGTGAACGATATGAACATTGATGCACAGAAGGACAACATGTTATGAACGACACATGACGTTGCTCGATGGGGGATATCCGCACTCGCTCCAAGTCCTCAACCATATTGATTCCATTTAAACAACGATAGAAATCTACAAAAGTACTCCACTCATGCGTGCACAATATGTACCGTAGATGATCTCTGAATTCGACGATAGAAAGGTTGGCTGTACAAAGACACTTGACGCCATTTAATCTCGTCTACCATTGCATTGTGTACTTCTAATCACACTGTTTCAACCCCTGGCGACATGTACCCCTTTTACTGACTAATCACTACTCGTCGCGCTTTTTGTCCATCGTGTTGTTGACAGCTCAGAACGCGCGTCAATGATGTCCATCAATCGTCAACGTCGCAGTCTTTGTGATCAAGAACTCATCAATCGCGACATCCTTTCCACTTTCCTTGCCATACCCGCTATCTTTGATGCCTCCAAATGGAGCTTCTGCAGATGAGCTGTTGCCCGCGTTCTGTACCAAGTCAGCTTCAAATTCAACGCGTGATTTCTAAAGTAGCGACTTACCAGGCCAATCATCCCCGCATCCAAATTTTCAAACAATCGCCATAGTCTATCGACATTCTTCGTGAAGACGTAACTTGCTAATCCTAGAGGCGTGTCATTCGCTCTCTGCACAACCTCCTCTTCACTCTCGAAGCGGTAGAATCCGAGAACAGGCGCGAATATTTCTTCGTGCGTCATGAGCATGTCGTCTTCCATTTCAGTCAATATCGTAGGCGCCATGAAGTAACCTTGTCCTTCTTCACGTTTTCCAGTACCGAGGACCGTCTTTGCGCCCTTGCTGATGGCGTCTTGGTACATTTCTTCTGCCTTGTCGAGCCCCCGTGGAGTTGTCAACGCGCCCATAGTGCTGCCTTTCTCCATACCGTGTCCTAGTTTCAATCCACGAGTTTCTTGCACCACCTTTTCGACAAACGTGTCGTAGATGCTGCTATGCACGAAAACCCTATTGGAGGTGATGCACGCCTGCCCAGCGTGTCGCCATTTCAGAGGCATGAGTTGAGATATGGCTTGGTCGACATCTGCGTCATCAAACACGATGAATGGGCAGTTACCCCCTAGTTCAAAGGTTGTCTTCTTTAGATTCGGCGCACACAAGCTGGCGATGATCTTTCCAACCCTTGTGCTGCCCGTGAAGCTCACCTTCTTGACCCGCGCATCCAAGCACAAAGCCTCGGCCACAGTTGGTGTATTCTTCAGTGATGTCGTCACCACGTTCAGAGCTCCACGAGGAAACCCGGCTTCCAAAGCGAGGTGTGCAATTGAAACACATGTCAAAGGTGTCTCTGGAGAAGGCTTGACGACCATGGTACATCCTGCAGCCAAAGCAGCAGCAGCCTTGCGTAGTGCAAGGGCGATTGGGAAATTCCATGGGACAAGGGCGGCGGCAACACCAATAGGTTGCTTAATGGTCACCGCGCGTCGACCAGGGATAGCACAGCTCATTGAAGTACCATGCGCCCGATCAGCCTCTCCAGAGAACCACCAAACAAAAGTAAGGGCATAATCGATTTCGCCTCGCGCTTCCACGAGTGTCTTTCCTGTCTCGTGGACAAGAATGCGTGCCAGATCTTCACGAGCGGTAAGGATCAGATTGTGCCATTTCATCAGAGTCTGTGCTCTGAACCGTGGTGTCGTCTTTGAGTAAGTCTTGAATGTTTCATATGAGGACGCAACAGCGGAATCAACATCTGACGCCGTGCAATCTGAACAAGATGCCCACGGCTTTCCGGATCCCGGATCAACAACGTTGAAGGTTTTACCCTCCTTGGCGGATACGAAGTCCCCATTGATCAAAGACGTGCAATGGAAGAGGGACTCGTTCTCGAGTTGAAATGGGCGTTGAAAAGGATTGGCCATTATGTTATTGGGTGATATGCTCTTGACTTGTCTTGACTGATAATGAAACTTTACAAGTTGTTGTCCAAATATTTAATCTGTGCTGGTGCGATCGAGATGCTTGTCTGCCGCTGTTGTCCATCAGGTTGTGCCTCTTTCCAAGGTGCATGCCGACCAATCATAGAAATCGCCAAACTGTCACAGGAATCATTTCCCCCGCACCAGTGCAATGCGACTGGAACGTCCCACAACAATTTTAGATTCCTTTCCTAAAGGGATCTAGCTAGATGGATTTAAACTGTCCAAATTGGAAACGGATTCTGACAGAGGAGAGCGAATGGCAGGGCAGTTGTGTATTACAACCGCACTGGCGTGACTATAGAACTTGGGAGGAAAACAAACTCCAGAGACAAGGTTCTTTTGAAGATGGGTGAAAATTGATGCATTTTGATTGTCCCAAGTAATTATGAAAGGATGTTGGAATCCATACAAGACGTTTAGTTTAATTGTAGATCATCTATGAAATGAAAGAACAAAACGTCAATTCCTTTGGCTCATATCTATCTTGAAATTTAATTCAAAAATCGTTTGCCTACACGCATCGGCCTCCGTCAACCTAGATAGCCAAGTTAGCTTCGGATTTAATTATGACACAAAACTCTCACCTCCAAGTCAACACCAGTTATAAATGCAGCCTCATCACTAGCTAGGTAACAACAAGCATTGGCGACGTCGCTTGGCGTGGATGGTCTGCCGATGGGAATAGTGGAAACAAAACCCGCCCTGTTCTCTTCGGTATCTGGCTTTCCGATAAAAAGATGTGTCCTACGCATACCAGTTAGCAAGCAGATTCTCAACAAAGCCGAGACAGAGTACTTGCATGCCAGTGCTTCCAACAACGGGAGAGACAGAATTGAAGCGAATCTTTTTGGGTCCATACTCAACAGCCATCGTCTTGGTAGCATTGATGACAGCCGCCTTGGACGCATTGTACCATGTCAACTCTGGCCTCGGTCTGATGCCAGCCGTCGAAGCAACCTGGATAAAACATCCAGATCGGCCGCCACCAAGAAAATAAGGCAGAAGTACATTGGTTGAGTGATAAATACTCTTGACGTTGACGTTCATGACGAGATCAAAGTCTTTGTCAGTGACCTGCTCAGTGGGCTTCTTTGGATATGCAGCGCCAGCATTGTTGACCACAATATCGAGTTGGTTGAACTTTTCCAGAGTAAATTCAAGAACGTGACGCCAATCATCTGGACTCGTAGCATCAGCACGTGAAAAGACACAGTTGAGTTCTTGAGCGACAGCCTGGCCATGTTGTTCATTGAGATCAGTGATGACGACGTTGGCACCTTCAGCGATAAACTTGGTAGCGATGCCTTTACCAAAGCCTGATGCGCCGCCAGTCACGATTGCTGTCTTCCCTTGAAGTCGTCCTGTCATGTTGTTATTGTGTATGAAGAGATTGGGGGAATGAAATGTGTGGGATGTTCCAGGAAAGCGAGATTTTATGTATGGCTTCTGTCGGTTTTGTTCCTTCTTCTGCCGTCTTTGCTCACGTTGCCAGATTGGTGTCCCCCCGCATTTTGTTAATTGCACCCCTATCCATCCATCACGGAAGCAAATGTTCAAGCTAACATCCGGAGCGGGGTAAAATAATCAGTCACAGGAATAACAATTTCTCTTGGCTGCATTTTACTCCATCACAGGAACATTATTGGCGATAACCGGAGATATTCTGGACTCCGACGTCGGTAGTCTGATGTTGATTCGAGATATCACACGATGGGGAAACCCGGCATCCATCACCAACTGTTTTGTCAAACCTTCTTGACTACCGAGACATTAGACCTCGTTTGAACAATTCTCTTCATCAATTTGCAACCACACAACTGATACTTGATCGTATTGACCATGTCCCAAATCAAGACATTCCGAATTCTTGTCCTACCAGGAGACCATGTCGGCCCAGAAATCATGACTGAAGCTCTGAAAGTCCTCGACGTGATAGAAGCGAGTCGACCTGACATCCACTTCGAAAGAGATATGGACATCTGCGGCGGCTGCAGTATCGACAAGTACGGAACCCCAATCACAGAATCTGTTCTTGAAAAAGCCGTGGCTAGCGACGCCGTACTCTTTGGCAGCATCGGTGGTCCGGAGTGGGCAGGAGCCGAGCCAACACCAGAGTCTGGCCTGTTGCGGCTCCGTCAGCGCCTCGATGCTTTTGCCAACCTGCGCCCATGCGAGATTCTAGTACCATCCCTTGTCAGTGCATCACCAATAAAGCCTGAGCTTGTGGCAGGGACCAAGTTCATCGTTGTAAGGGAAAACTGCGGCGGTGCGTATTTTGGAAAGAAAGAAGAGAGTGAGGACGAAGCTTCCGATCTTTGGATTTATTCGAGATCCGAGGTTGAGAGGTTGGCCCGTGTGAGTGCTGCCGTTGCGAGGATCTTGCATGCGGGCAGCGAAAAGGCGAACGACCGGAGCAAACCGGTTGTCTGGAGCGCCGATAAAGCAAATGTCCTCGCGAGTGGGAGACTTTGGAGACGCGCGACAACGGACATCTTCAATCGAGAGCTCACAGACATTGACCTGAAGCATCAACTCGCCGACAGTCTGGCGATGCTGATGGTGCTTGACCCTAAGCGGTTTAACGACAGCGTCATCCATACCGATAATACCTTTGGAGATGTCCTTTCTGATATTTCCGGCGGTATAACAGGTACACTTGGCGTACTCCCTAGCGCGAGTCTTGCTGGCGTCCCTGGAGAAGGATCTTGCAAGGGAATATACGAGCCCGTCCATGGGAGTGCCCCAGACATATCAGGCAAGAACCTTGCAAATCCCGTGGCGCAGATCTTGAGTCTGGCTATGATGCTTCGCTATTCATTTCTGTTGGAGAAGGAAGCGGATGCCATTGAACAGGCTGTTGCAAAGGTTCTCGACACCAAGGATGGTGGTGGCCTGGAGATCAGGACAAAGGACCTTGGAGGAAGTGCGATGTGCAGTGAAGTTGGGGATGCGGTTTGTAAGGTTCTGGGCGATATGTTGAAAACTTAAATCTAGAATGAATACGTGGGTTTTATCGTCTATTCTTAGCACTTGTCGCCATTTGATTGCACGTTGCCAGCATTCGCAAAGTTTCTATCCTGGCCGAAGTTACCCGCAAAGCTTCCACCCGTATTTCCGTTATTACCAGCGTTTGCGGCATTTCCTTCAGCACTGCCGGTGTTCCCACCGTTGTTGCCAGCGTCTCCGTTAGTATCCCCACTGCTTCTGGCTTCCCCGTCAGTGGCATTGCCAGTGTTTCCACCAGCTGCACCCTAGAGCTTAGAGTTGACAAACTTCAAGGCCTCCTCTTCGTAGATACCTACGTATTGCTGATGATGAGAAGCATCGTTACCATTGTAGCAGTAGGGATCTTGAGAGTCGCAGTAGCTCTGGATTTTGCCCGCGTTGGGGCAGACGAAACCTTCGGGTCGAGCATCAAACTGTCGACAATTAGCTTCTTCCTCTTTGTAACGAGTATTTGTCTTGGCATGACTTACGCCGCCAGCGTCACAGGTCCCGACTCCATAAGCCAGACCGTGGATGAATCGGGGATCGCCCATCATGATGACGGCCTTCACCTGTTCAACTGCACTTGCTGAGAGAGGAACATTGGAAGCAGAGATGGAAGCCCCGTTGTCTGGTCCTCCACAGATGTTGTTGTCCATGATCTGACCACCCTGTTACACAAGAGAATTAGCATCATGACTGGGATCGAAGAGTTTTTTTTATCGTACTTGAGAGTAACCAATCATGACAATCTTGGTATTGGGACACCTCTTATTAAGCCCATTGACAGCAGTGGTAACAGCCTCAGTACCTTGCTTGGCCGAAACACCATACTCAACGCCGCCACAAGACGCCTGGCCACCGCAAGCAGGGTAGTCAATGGCCTCTGAAGTAGCCCCCGGGTGATCAGCCTTGATCATGTGTCTCGGAATGGCGTGGCAATAAAGATAACACCACAAGTTACTTCTCTAACACACACATACTCATCTTCTGCCTCGACAAAAGCGTGCATCCGTGGCTGCGGTGTTATTGATGTTGGGTTTCGGTGGTTATCCTATATAGACGGATTCGCGACCCAGATCGCCAGGCGATCCGCCGCCCTCTGCCGCCTAAAAGTTGGGGTCGCGCACGAACTACCTGAGGCGAGGGGCCGCGGCCCCTACATCGAGCGATCCGGACCTGCCCACCCGGATCGCTCGATAGGTCAATAGGGGAGGGGCAAGGATGTGGGTGTCTATGTTGGTGCCCTGGGTGATGACTGGGGCGAAATGGAGATGCAGGACGGGCAAGACTTGAACCCCACGCGAACATATGTCTACGGCGATTATATTATCGCAAACAGAGCCTCGTACGAGTTTGATCTCAAGGGTCCCTTTTCTCACTCGGTGACGTGCTCACCCCAGGACAGCCTGCAATCTTCCTGGTGGATTTAGAGGCGCCATTCCTCGCCAATATCACCGAGGAGCAGTTTAACGCCTTTAAACGCACTCTTTTCTCAGTCTAAGATGTCCCCTTTTGCTAGGCCACTAGTGCCTGCCAGATCGGTTATAAGAACTCTAATTATGCGCTTATCAATAGAATAGCTAGGAGTATCCGCTAAGAGATAGGTATTTATTTAGTGACGTTTAAACTTGAGGTATTTAATGAAAGTGTATAGAGAGCACTTTCTGACCTTATTAAGACGTTCTTATTGTAAGTGATAGATAGTAAAGTTAATATTGACTTTAAGTCTAAATATGCTTTCTATAGCGGTATAATTTAGGTCAGCTAAATATACTAGATTAATATTAATAGTAAACTTTAAGATAAAAGACCTAAAGTCTAAATAGAGAGTCTAATTATAGGTAAGCCTAGAATTATTTAAACCCTCTATTAGAAATAGAAGATATTACTTATCTTAAAGGCAGAGGACTAGGTATAGGTAGATACTTAAGCAGTTGGGCTTAACTTTAAGGTAATAGATACCTAGTAAAGCCATAGCAGGGCACTTTATTTCTGACTTTTTTTCTTTAAAATAGGACATCTTGATTGCCATGGGCATTATTAAGGCCACTAATGACAGTTTGGCTACTAGCGACTTTAGTTTTAAAGGCGCTGGCATTATTATATAGGTTAAATCTAGTATCTAATGCCTTATTATAGGCAATCAGCTTGCTTTTAGTTCTATAGGATACTTTTTTATATTATAAACCATACCTAAGATATATTGCACTAAGATTTATAAGTCTCTAACTTTCTAAGAGGTAGTGATAATACTATGCGTCTTTAGTACCGCTATATATAGATTAATAGACCTAATAAGGTTAAAAGTAGAATAGGTAGGATTTAAATGTCTCTATACCTTAAATAGATACTAACTAGATATAGTCTATTTTAATTCATTCTGCTTATAGTGGTATTAGATAGGCCGCCATTTAAATAGCTAAGATGATAAGAGCAGAGGTTAGTACTTCCTTATATATAAAATAATTTCTAAAAGAAAAGATAGCTCGCTAATATTTTAGGCTTTAGTATCACAGCTCAAGACCAGACCTGCCTACCCTAGACCCGATCGCCAGATAGATCACGTGGTAATAAGCTTATCGCCGCGACTTTAGTTTAACCGACAGTCAGATCCTAAATATAGCTCTTTAAGCTATATCTTATTAATAGAGCCTAACCTGCCTATAGTGCCTATCTGTAGTAATAGACCTAATCCTGCCTAAAGCGTTCCCTATCTACCTATACATTAGACCGAGACCGTAATACTATATAGCTCCTACTAATTAGATACTAAATGTAATAACTGCCTAACTGCTTCCTCTATTCTTACCGGATAGTATAGATTCCTTCTGATAATATATCCCTGACCACCTTAATGATTAGTTTAAATACTTTAAGAATATTTATAAGTATACTAAATAATCCTAGAGCTATATCTTTAGCCTTAAGAACTAACTTTAGACCGCAAAAAATATTAATTAGGATTAAGAAAAGACCTTATAATAGATTACTGCTAAATGCAATATTATATAAATATAGCTTAAATACTTAAAATAATAGAATATTAAGGCCCTAAAAAGAAAAGATAATAAGATCTTTAAGGCTTAATTAGCTAAATAATGCGCCTTTAATGCTACCTAACCTACTATACTTATTACCTATAAGACCCTTAAGACTAGTACTTTAGCTAAGTATTATATAGTAGCTCCTATAGGAATAACTCCTCTGCCTTCTTCCCAATCTGCCAAATTAACCAGTCTTACTAAATAACTACTTAACCCTAATAAGTTTAAAGGCAACTGAAATAACCTATACCGCTTTATCTCTTAGATATACTTAAAACTAAAGGCTAATTATAACTGATTCCTAATTGCCCTTACTTGGATATCTTATATTATTAGTTATCTAAGTAGATAAGCCTATACCTAAGTCCTACTATATATTAAGCTTAGAGAATACTAGCTCCCTAACTATCTTAATATTATTGACCTATTAGAATGCGCTTTTAGAGACCTAAACTGCATTAATAATGCCTATATTAAACTATTCTGCCTCTACTAAACCTATAAGGACTTTAATACCTTCTTTACTGAATTCTAACGCTTAGCATTAGAAGGAGAAATATCAGAAGAAGCCTTACCTACCCTCCTAGAATAAGCCATATCTTAAGAACTCTATAGGATACTAGTGCATAACCTGCCTCCTAGCTATAAATATTATGCCCTAGCTGCCTTCCTATAAGACCTTAAAAACCGTTATTGCCGCTTTACTACCGACCTATATATAGCACCCTAGAGGAATAACGCTACTTTAAAAGAATCTCCTTAGATATCTAGAAAGAAATTACTATCTCCTTATAGGGGCAGAAGCCCCCCTAAGGATTACTAGCTAGCCGGAGAACCTATAGACCTAAGTAACTAACGCCATTATAATCGCCTAAATGCCTAATAGGAAAATAACTAGTGCTTCTATTACAGCTTAAATAACTATTATCTCCAAAATTGCCCTAAATAAGATAACTAACTAGCTAAATTTTATTAAATTGCCCTTATATATAATCTATACCGCTCTAGCCGATAGACCTCTCTACCCTCTACCATTATTAGCAGATCTGGCTCCTACTGCTCCCTATAGGGCTAGGGAAATAGAGCAAGCCTATTATAAGTCGGTGCCAGGCTTTAACCTCTATATTTACTGCACCTAAGATAAGAATATCTACCGCCTCTATCTATAGAATCCCAATTAAAGATAAGAATAACCTATATTCTAACCTAATAATACTGCCTATTAAACTAATTATAGCTAGAAGAGACCTTATACCTTCTTATGCTATAACTGACTATAGGGCCAAGGGAAAAGCCTTTATAGATAAGAGCTAGGCTATATCTTAGAATCTATAACTATTACCCCTAAGAAAGAAATTTATATTAGAAGTTTTTAATAGTAACCTAGCTAAAAGTAGGTAAGTTACCTATTATATCTATACTAGACTTTATATTAGTAATTACTATAAGAGGAAG
Organism: Fusarium asiaticum; assembly: GCA_025258505.1. Lineage (NCBI taxonomy): Eukaryota > Fungi > Ascomycota > Sordariomycetes > Hypocreales > Nectriaceae > Fusarium > Fusarium asiaticum. The sequence continues at coordinate 11,875,668 of CP088257.1, read as the reverse complement.
ATAGTCTTCTTTATTACCTAGTTAGGTAGCTATCTTATAGTATTAAGAATACCCTAGCTAAAATAATATAATCTATAAATAGGCTTTACCGCTTATACCTTTACCTTTAATAGCTAATACTATTAGAAATACTATAATACCCTATTATAATCAGTAAGAATTAAAGCCTTATATAATATCCTAAAGAAGTTCCTTTGCCAAATAGAATAGAATATCCTATCCTACCTATAGAAAAAAGATATCCTATTGATATTACTAAAGGCCATTAAGCTATATAGCTAGAGGAAGTGCTACCGCTTCTTTACTATTACCCTAGAGCAGATAGATAAAGCCCTCTAAGATAAGCCTAAAGAATTCTAGCTACTAGAGGAACTATAAGAGTTCTAAGATATATTTTTGCCTAAAGAAGCCGAAAAGCTATTACTATATTGACCTAGAGACCACTATATTAAGCTAGTTCTTAGATTAAAGTTACCTTTTAGCCCACTATATAGTATATCCTGCGACAAGCTAATAGCCCTATAAGAGTAGCTAGATAAGAACCTATAGAAAGGGTTTATTAGACTGAGCTTATCTCTGGTTACTTTTCCTATACTTTTTATTAAGAAACCAGGAGGCAGACTATAATTCTATATCGATTATAAAGCCCTAAATAATATTACCATTAAAGACTATTACCTACTCCTGCTAATTAAGGAGTCCCTAAATAACCTATTTAGAATAAAGTACTTCTTCTATATTAATATTATATTTGCCTTTAATAACCTATAAATAGAGAAAGGCTAAAAATACCTAATGGCTTTCTAGACCTAATTTAGTCTATATAAGTCCCTAGTTATGCTATTCGGAATAATAGGAGCCCTAGTAACCTTCTAGAGGTATATTAATAGCGCATTAAGGGAATATTTGGATATATTTTATACTACTTATCTTAATAATATCCTAATATATAGCTAAACTTAAGATAAATATATAGAGCACTTAAAGTAAGTGCTTTAGAAGCTCTAAGAAGTAGGGCTATATGCTAACCCTATAAAGTGTAAATTCTTAGTTAAGGAGATTAAGTTCTTAGGCCTTATTATAGGATAAGAAGGAATTAAAATAGACCTAGCTAAAATTAAGACTATTAAGAACTGGAGTATATTAACCTGCCTAATAGATATATAAGCCTTTATAGGCTTTAGGAATTTCTATAGGAGGTTTATCTATAACTTCTTTAAACTTATAGTGCCTTTAAACCGATTAATATAGAAAGATATTCCCTTTATATAGGATAAAACCTATAAAAAGGCCTTCTGCTAGCTAAAAGAGGCTTTTACCTCTGCCCTAATATTATACCTATTTAATTAGATAAAAGATATTATCCTTAAGACTAATACTTCTGACTATATATCCGCTAGAGTGCTATTATAGACTAATAATAAAAGGACCTTATACCTAATAGCATTCTTTTCTAAAAAGCATACTACTATAGAGTATAACTATAAGATATATAATAAGGAGTTAATAGCGATTATCTATTATTTTAAAGAATAGAGACCTAAACTAGAGGGAGCACTTTTACCAATTAAAATAATTATAGACTATAAGAATCTAAAGTACTTTATAACTATAAAGCTACTAAACTATAAATAAGCCTAATAGTCTAAGTTCTTATCCCGATTTAACTTTAAAATTATATACTGCCTTAAAAAGTAAGGAGTTAAACCTAATGCCCTAACTAGGAGGTCAGAAGATCTCCCTTAGGAGGGGGATAAGCGCCTAGCGCATTAGAGCCAGATAGTCCTAAAGAAAGAGAATTAGGAACTTCTGCTATTAAGAGTAAAAAGAGCCTATATCTAATAGCTAATATAGTAAATATAACCCCTACTAAGAACCTCAGAAGAACTAGTCCTCTCTATTAAGTTACTGGAAGAGATTAGCTGCCTACTAGATAAAGGATATTAAGCTAATAATAACCTATAATTAATACTTTAAGCCCTAAAGGATAAGGCTCCTTACTACCTAAAGATTACCCTAGCTAAATATAAGATTATATAAGAGAAGCTACTATATAGAGACCATATCTATATTCTAAACTATAATCCTCTAAAGACTGCGCTACTAAAGGCCTACTATAAATACCCTATAGTAGGGCACCTAGGTTATACCTATATATATAACTTACTTTACTGTAACTACTATTAGCCTAGAATGCTATTATTTATAGAATAATAGGTAAAGAACTGCTATACCTATTAAAGATTTAATCCTACTTAAGACGCTAAATAAGGCATTTTAAGACCCCTACTAATACCTAAATAAGCTTAGTAATATATCTTAATAGACTTTATTACTTACCTGCCGCCTAGTAATAAATATAATATAATCCTAATTATAGCCTACCGCCTAATTAAAATAAGATATATTATTACCTATAAGGGAACCTATAACGCTAAGGATACCGCCTACTATTACCTAAGAGAAGTATAGAAGCTCTATAGCCTCTTATAGACTATAGTATCTAACTAAGGACCTCAGTTTATATTAGAATTCTAGAAGATACTTACCTAGCAACTATCAATTAATGCGCTACTATTAACTGCCTACTATCCTAAGACTGATAGCCAGACTGAACGACTGAATGCAGTATTAGAATAGTACCTATAAGCCTATATATTATATCTATAAGATAACTAGAGCTAATAGCTGCTACTAGCTAAGTTTATAGCGAATTCCCTAAAATTAGAAATAACTAGTATATCCCTATTCTTTATAAACTATAGGTATTACCCCTAAATAGGCTTTAAGCCTATAATTACTATTAGAGGGACCCCTACTATAAGAGACGCTAAGAAGTTTACTTAAACTATAAATAATATACTAGAATACCTAAAGTCTAAAAGTATAGCAGTATAAGCCTATTATAAGGAATAAGTAAACTGCTACTATAGACCTGCTAGGAGATACTAAGAAAGAGACCTTATCTAGTTAGATGCTTAAAATATTAAGACCTTAAGACTATAGAAGAAGCTAGATTAGAAGAATATTAGACCGCTAAAGATTATTAAAATTATCTCCTTATATGCCTACTAACTAGAACTGCCTAATAGTATAAAGATATATCCTATATTCTATATAAACCTACTCTAGCTTACTACTAATAATCTATTATTTAGCTAGAACCTAGAACCTCCTTTACCTATTAAAGTTAAAAGAATAAAAGAATAGGAGGTTAAAGATATTATAGATTCCTAATAGGATAAATAAGGCCGAGGAGGCTACCTTAGACTAAAGTATATAATAAAGTAGGCCAGCTATACTGACCTAATAGAGGTCCCTGCTATATATATTAAGAATGCGGTAGAGATTATAGCTAACTTCTATAAGAGATACCCTAATAAGCCGGGACTGCAGTAACCTATCTTATTAGAGCTTAATGCTAGAGAGGGGGGTACTATTACAGCTTAAGACCAGACCTGCCTACCTTAGACCCGATCGCCAGATAGATCACATGGCAATAAGCTTATCGCTGCGACTTTAGTTTGACCGACAGTTAGATCCTAAATATAGCTCTTTGAGCTACATCTTATTAATAGAGCCTAACCTGCCTGCAGTGCCTATCCGTAGCAATAGACCTGATCCTGCCTGAAGCGTTCCCTGTCTACCTGTACACTAGACCGAGACCGTGACATTTAGATCTTTTATACTATAGGCAATAAGGATAAGATAGAGTACCTAATGAGTGTTTTTAGTATTCCTAGAGATTACATCTTTAAGTCTAGAGATAGTTCTTTTTAATAGGGGATCTTAAAAGTAACTAATAGTTAAGGTATTAATATAATTCTTAACTTACTCTTAGGGGAGCTTCTTTATAAATTATAGAATTATATTATAAAGTTTAATATAATAATAGAAATTAGAAAAAGGGATATTATTAGTAAGGCTAAATTAGCTATAGACTGCTTTAAGAATAATTAAATATTTATTAGCCTTAACTATATAGAGCTTTAGGCATATAAACCTAGGGTAATAAGTAGAGTCTTAAATATACTTATAGAGCTCTATATATAAGGAAAACTTAAGCCTATTACACTAATTAAGATATTTAAGGCTATAAGAGTTAAGGAGGCATTCCGGTATATGCAAAAGGGCCAGCATATAGGTAAGATCGTCGTTATGGTCCTAGAGAGCCGAGCAACCTATACACCCGAGATAGAACTGGCGCGCCGAGAGTTAATTCTTTAATATAACTGGACCTATATGTTTATAGGTAGACTAAGTAGACTAGGCCAGTCGATTGCTATATATCTGGCAGAAAAGGGAGCGCATTATCTCTTATTCTTCTTTAGGTTAGCTATCTAGTTTATTAAATCTAACCTGGCCTTCTTTAAGGAGCTGGTAAGTTTAGGTTACTTAACTTAAGTCATTTATTATAATATTAATAACCGGGAGGACATTAATAAGGCCATGGCCTCAGCTATTAACCCCATCGCTGGAGTCTTATAGGCTGCTATGGTTTTACAGGATGTAAAATTTATTTATATGACGTTCGATATATGGCAGATACTAGCCTTTCCTAAGGTGCTAGGCATATAGAACTTTAAGGAGGTATTAAAGAAGCAAGAGGAGCTACTTAAATTTTTCTTTCTCTCTAGTTCTATATTAGGAACAGCAGGACAAATCGGACAAGTCGGACAAGCCAACTACACAGTAGGTAATACATTTATAGATGCCTATATCCAGTATCGATAAGGTCAAGGCCTAGCTTGCTTAACTCTAGCTATCGGCATTATAGAAGATGTTAGTTTCCTTGCTAGAGAGAGATATCTTCTGGAGGAGGTATGCGCCACATCTCTGCACTTCTTATATAAGCAGGACCTCCTTGACTCTCTAGAGCTTATATTAGGCCTATAAGCTTCTCTTACAAATAGCACCTCTAAGAGGAGTATAGTTACTATAGAGAAGCTTAATAAATATGCCAGGCTCACTAGGGGTTACACTAATGATAGCCATATTGTTATTAGCTTGTGCTTAAAGCTGCCCCTCCTCTTAACTATAAACCGCATAGGCTAGAAGAAGAGCCTATATTTACTAGTATACTATAACTTAGAAAATCGGGACGAGATAGAATCTGGCCCTGCTATAGATAGTAGCCTAAAAGAGTTCCTATCGTTATATGGGAAGACGCCTAAGTTACTTGCGGCTGATGCTACTGCTGACTTCTTAGCCTATAAGATCGGGACCACTCTGTTTAACTTTATGATGCTAAGCGATGAGGAGCCTGACCTGATAGTGCCGCTGGCGAGCGCCGGTATTGATTCGCTTGTTAGCATCGAGCTGAGGAACTGGTTCAGATAAAAGGTAGGAGTGCCCCTTACAGTAGTCGAGATTGTAAGCGCTGCTAGTATTGCTGATTTGGGGAGGATAACAGCTAAGAAGCTATCTGAAAAGTATAAGCAATAGTTATAATTAAATTAATACTAGGTACTATATTGTAAATTCATATATTTAGACTTTAGGATAGGTATATAAAAAGGCATATTGTAGTATTAATTGCTGTCTAGATATTAGGTCTCTATTATTAGGGGCCGACGGACCGAATGAATGTATAATAGCCGTCAACCTCCAAGACTGATGCATTCCCTAGGTAGGCAAGATTAGACCTAGAAGTTGTCACCAACACGTTACTGTTAGTTACCTCAACTTAACATGCTTGCCTTGTCTCTCCCTCCTTCCTTCGTACCTGTCCTGTTCTTCGCACCCGATGGAGAAGAATTGGCTAGACGCTTCATCAATGCTGCATATTCTAGGTTTGCAACAATAGATAAATATTCTTGACAGTGCTATTGTGGAAGCGCACAGCAGCGGTCGTAGTAATTAATCAGTTGTTTTAGTTATCCCTGGCGAGAATGAATAACTAGGATCAGAAGTAAAGAACATCGTACCCAGAAGTCAAGAAGAGGCTGAATCTAATCCTATGCGCATTACGAACATTCGCGGGTAGACAGTCAGCACAAGTAGGTAAAGGCTCAAAATGGTCTCTGTAAAAGATTCCTAATCGTGGCGTTATGGAGGTCAATAGTGATATCCTACGTACGAGAGACCATAGGCTGTTTAACCAGCATACCTTGTCTATACGCGTTGGACAGTTGAAGTATCTGGTTGAGTATATGAAACACAGCACCGCAGAAAAAACACAATAAAGACATAAGTGAATACATCCGTAAATTCTATGGTTATAAATCTACGCTCGATATCTTCATAATGCCAACTCTGGCGCCAGGAAACTGTATCCAGATCGGTCAATGGAGTCTCAGCGGGGCTGCAACAGTAGGAGTAGGTGGCTCTGGGCAGGTTAACATTGGTGTTAACAAGAAGGGCGATATTGTGGCCATGAAGAGAATGAATGTCTCAGAGAGTAATAAGAATAAGTACAATTGTCCTTTAAAGTACACTATACCATTATTTCTTTAGGCTATAGCTAATTATTTCACTAAAAAGAATCAGTACGAGGTATAGCAATTAGGATATACCAGCCAATTTGGATATATATGCTGTGTTGCAATACTATCCTTTATGAAAATATTATATCTGTAGTATAGGGTGCAACTTATTAACCCTTACTATGCCGTTATTCCTGAGAAAAATCTTGGGAAAGTGGAAAAAGCATATACTTCCGGACACCTGGTAGAGCTACTTTGGTTAGCCGGAGAATCAGGGTCGAGTGGATCGTCAAGAGTTCGCCCAGCCCAATAATCTTGCCACTTCTGAGATCTTCGTCTTTGTTTCTCAGGTTCGAGGCAAATCCAATCGCTGACAGAGTCATATTCTTCAACGATATGTTCCGCAGATGGTAGGATGGGCTGGGGGCCAGGGGAATCTCTGAAGAATATCCAACCTCGTTGACGATATATCTTTGACTGTAGGACTTGCAACTCGAGGTCCTGTTTCCTTTGTCTGACGTGTCCTCGATAGTCTCCATGCCGGCGTGATACTGCTAGGGGCATATCCCGTAGCCAGCTTCGGAGTCTCGACCGGCTGGTTAAAAGCCTGTGATTGTAGTTGAAGGGGTCTCTGATAATCCATGCTTTGTCAGAAAAATAAAAAGTCAGATGTGTAATATGGGTATCAATACTAATGCCAGTCCCATCATCGAACCGTGAGTTTTGGATGATTGAGCTGAGAAGGTCTAGACCAAGGCATGAAAGGATATCGAGCTTTCGAGGTATAGAACGGAGGGCCCCGTCAAAATAAAGGTTGTCATAATACAAGAGACCGAGGTCTCTGGCAGAAGGCAGGTCAGCATCCTCGTCGTTTCTTGGTCGACTTTGTACGGTGGGGTTGGGCACCTGTCGATCGGGGAACCAGGTATCGTCGGTGGATTGGGCCTTGACAGCGCCGTACATGCTCTTAATATATTCAAAGACGCAGTGAAGCTCCTCGCAGTCACTGAGTGTGAGCCTCTCGTTCAATCGATCGACCATACTCGCATAAGAAGTTCTCTCGAGGGGGTCCCATACACGCGGGTCGTAGATCTTGCAGCGCAGCTCATAGCTGATAAATGCTTGCAGCAGTCGACGTTGGGTATGTGCCGGGAACATGCCAAATGAGACGGGCTTTATGTCAGTTTCCTTGCCCTTGAATTGCATGCAAGGGACAGAGCGTCCGATGGTTGGAAGTGTCATGCAAGCGCGTACGGGGAAAGGATCCAAGGACTTGGCGAGAAAGTCTTCGATAAAGACGACAAGTCGAGTAAAGAAGGGGTAGAGGCTATCGATGCTATGACGATAATTGAAGCTCCGGGTATTCAACATGTCAAACCAGTCTGACATGACAGCAAGTGGAATCGGTGAACTTTGGTTAATGCGTGGAAAGTTGATAATGGCTAGAGCGTCCTGTATCATATTGCCGTCGGTGTCGAGCTCGAGAAAGCGAGCGAGTCTTTGACGAGCAACCGTACAGCGATATCGGGCATAGAGTTGGAGTGATTGCGGCGAGGCTCGTATAAGACTGAATAGATCTCTATCGGACTGTATCTGACCAAGGATAGTGGTGTGCACCAAGGTGGGTAATCGGGAAAACATGTCCATCTTGCTGTGTGGAATGTGATGTTGATCAAGGTTTGGGTATGGGTGTGGGAGTCGGGATAATAATTGAATGAGCAGATGGTGAAATTTGGGATTGTAAAGGAAGGAGAAAGTAGCTGTGAAATAAATGGGTTAAGCAGGCTTTAAGTACTCGACCGAAGGCCTTGGGAAGATGATGCGGGGCCTGAGTGAACATATTATTAACAAGCTTTCACAAATAATACTCGGTAGTAGGCATTATGTCTTTGAACCTAGTCATTTTTAAGTTGAGGTTTAAAGAGGTATATCCGTATATACGTATATATTACGTACAGCCATATAACAAGAAATTTGTAATCAAGTTAGATGCAAACAAACACATGCTTTACGCATGGCCAGCCGAGTTGCTCGAAACCAAAGACTCGGTCTCACTCTGGATTGAGAAACTTGCTCTGTCCCTACTCCAAGGTATCCTTGGTTCAAATTCGGCCAGAAAGGGGCCGATTATCTTTATCGCCTCGTGCCTTGGAGATATCACCTTGATAAAGTTTGCAGATATTTACAGTTTCTACTCGGCCTTATGACTCCTTTGCCTCCACATAACCTTGTTATGCTCTGCTCTGCCCTGCCCTATCTATATACAAGGTTTCGGCACAGAATGAATACCCTTCTCTCCTTACTTCCATCCCGTTCTTTCCCCTTTCTTCCACCACCCCAAGGTCAGATAAGGCAAGAATGATACAACATAGCGCCGGGAACAAAAGGCCGAATCGCTCCAACAAACACAACGGATAATAGAGCCTCTATGGAAGGCGGCAGAATGGCCATCTCTTGATATATATCGAGGATAAGCTCTTACAAGACCTAGTCGCATCTACTGATAAGGTTAAAGTAAGTGAATGGCTATGTTCAAGACATGCTGCAATTGGTTAATATAATATACTATCTAAATAAACAGACTATCAATAGCGCGAATTAGAAATCACGCAGGATAAGCCCCAAACAACATGGTTATGGATAAACGATGCAAGCATAAGCAAAGACTACAGGTACTGACTGTTCTGCCACCTATAAGCGTATCAGCTGGCAACTATTAATTACAGCCAGAATAGAGTTATAGCAGAGGGACAGTGGTGAAGTTGTCTTTCGAAGACCTAGCACATATTTTATAAGATATTGTGCACAACACTGCAGCATTCAGTCTCACACGGATATGCTTTAGAAGGTGACATAGTGGTGGTACAACACAACTAGACCCAGGCCCAAAGACAGTACCAAGAGCAGAGTATCTGTCACTGACAGGTCGACAACATGCTTAACTCACCTTCTTAGTGACCATACTGCTTCCGCATCAAGTCTAGAGACTGGATCAGAACCCGACAGTCGTGGAACTTGACCCCAGTTTTCCTCTTGATCACCATCGTCGCAGCCTCCCACTCGGCTATGAATGCTTCGAATGCGGCTTGGATAGATCTATCTTATCTCCTATCGTTATCTGTCGTAACGTTGAATGATCACTGCATCAAGACGATACCATGCTTCTGATCGATCGATATTTACATTTATCTCAATTTACTTACTTCTTGCCGTATGTAAAAATAAAAGACCGTTCCGTTGAAATCCCCTGGCGTGTTCTGTCGTTTAACTCGTTCTTCCACGGGTCAACTATATTCCGAGCTTTTTTATTGGTGCTCACGAGACTACCCTGAACATAGCAGAACATTGCCTTGTTCTACGAATGCGCACGAGACAATGCGCACACTTTAAGAGTGTATCGAAGCTTACATCTCGTATACAAATCGTCTTCCATGTCTCAGGTAAATCCAATGAAGGCAAGAAAGCTAGAGCTTCTGTGCATATCTGCTGTTAGCTCTTACGCTGAAAACATGCCATTTTCCAAACCAAATTGCTTTAGTGATCGAGCTAATGGAGATAAGTCCTGAGATCAGACCGACGAGTCCCCTTACAATCTACAGCTCTTTTAGTAAGACTTAAAGTCCAGTTCTCTAGCTAATCGGATCATCCGTGTGACTCGCAAAGACAGAAGATTACGCCTTCGAATAGGAGATTGGTGTATCTTCAGTGCACTCTCTAGACTTTCGAGACCCTGTAGGGCTGTTGGTTCTTGAACACAACGTAATCGCGCCATATTAGGTTCAGCCACCGTCTGAACGCAGAAGAAATTATCCTTGGCCGTTCAATATCCAAGGTAAGTGTTGAAGTGGGGGAGTGTGGTCTAGACACGACAACTTTCTTTACGCTCCCGCGGATTAGAAATACTGCCTCCAGTAGAAATTTGATCTATCACAAAACAGACTTGGCCTCTTTTAGTTGTAGATCACTAGTTTAGTCGAGACCATATCGTGATTAAATCTGCGCTATCGAGATAAGTTAAACCGGCGGCCGCATCCGTAACTCTAAGATCGGATGTTCAAGTCTCTTCAGCCATCCGAGCGTGCACATCGCCAATAGCACAGACACTCGGAGAGAAGAGACAACTTCTCGGGAGCTAACTTAGCGAACACACGAGACCCAGAAGAAGACCCAGAAGAAGAGACAGGAGCCAACAGATTGGTGAGGCGGTTTTCATGTTTTCTTTTCCCAATGCCGTGTATTGGATGAATCCTACGTCTGCAAATATTGAACATATGTCGTTAAAGTTCACGCTACAGGAACCAATCTTGATGCGTAACTGCCCCGGCAGCTGTGATTGGTGCGGGATGCCGGATCCGTCTAGACTACACGTTCAATCAGGAACTAAAACGGGGGACCCAGAAATCTGGATATCAGTTACCCGGACCTCGACATACCTGAGGACTAACATCAAATACCTTGCTTTCTCAGAAATTGACCAGTTAACAAGGTATTCTAGTTAGATCGGATTGTAATTACTCAACAGCGCACCCGGGAGAGGGCAAATGGTTTTGCTGACACACAAGCTCATGGTTCAGCTTCAAGATACGCCGTCGATGTTACCAATCGTCGGGGATGCGAATATAACACGACGGATCTTGCACGAAGGATCCGGTCCCTTCACTAGCCCGCCAATTTAATTAGATATCTTCATCAATAGCCTGACCTGAAGATCCGTGTCTCTATCTGCAGTAATTTGCCACCGGTAAGAGTGAAAGATCTCCAAAGTCGTGTGCCGTAGTCCCGCACCCCTTGGCCCCTCTAATGATACCCAACACGGATTCTTCAACAACTGCAACCTCCATGACCCTAAAAACTGGATTCAGACCCCAATATCGCCTTCCCCGTTAGATTAAAACACCTGCATCCCCTACGTCTGCATTGTTCTGCGAGTCAGCTTCCCAGCACAGGACCGTTCAGCCGTCCTTGCCTAGCAAGAAACTACTGAAGAGGCCAAGATTGTTGGCGAAGGGAATAAGCAAAGTGGCTTGCACTCTGGAAAGTCGAGACACGCTAAAACCTTGTTGTATGGATAAGAAATACTACTCTGTATTTAGTAATTATTTATCTACCAACGGTCTCCCCTCTGGTGCATGACAACCACATTCTTTTATTTGTTACTTATTTCATTCTCGTCTTTATCTTATCGTCTGGCTTTGCGACAGTCTATCAGACCTCTCTTGCCGGCCTTCGGCTTTTTGATTCGTTGAGCGTCGCTTGCCGGCCATTATCGAAAATCAACTGCCAATCATCGCATTTGTAGATCCCTCGGAATGGTGGACAATAGACAGCCCAGCCTTTGGGTAGCGGAATGGCTCCCCTTCGTAATCGCGACCGTCTTCATTGGCCTCCGCCTGATGAGCCGCAAGATCACGAGAGTTGGACTATGGTGGGATGATTACGCTGCAATTGCCTGCTATGCCTGCGCCATCATTTGGGCTGTCCAAACACCGATATGTAGGTTTCGTCTTTATCAGAAGACATGGGGCGAACGCTAATCTTGGCCCAGGGATTATCAATGGTCTTGGAAAGCACGCGACCGACATCGACAGGGACATCATCAAAACGAATTCCATCATGATGCATCAACTTTACGCTATCGAGCAAACATATACCTTTGTCGTCTACCTAGCCAAAGTTTCGCTCTTATTCTTCTACTGGCGAATGTTTCGAATCACGAATATAAAATACGCCGTATTCTCGCTGCTTACTCTATCGACTCTTTGGCTCGTCGCTCGAGTATGTTTAAAACACGGACCAGTAGGATCAAGCTAATTTAACCCTCCAGCTTATCGTCGGCACCATTCAATGTCTACCTGTGGAAGCTTTCTGGCAGTTGGAAATGAGACCGACAGCCAATTGTCTCGTCGAGACACCCAAGTATGTCTTTGGCAGTATCATCTCCCATATTCTCATCGATGTTCTCGCTATTATTCTGCCTATCGTGCAAATCAAGAGACTCCAGCTGCCTCTCATCCAAAAGTTTGGAGTCCTTTTGATGTTCGTGTTTGGCACATTGTAAGTTGAACAAACCCGCTCGTCTTGACGGTGGCTAAGTCAGTTTAGGGTGTGTGTCATCGGTCTAGTCGTAGCAATTGCCGGTGCAAATATCGCCGCAGATTCGGTTGATCTTTCGTGGGACCTTGTCGATACTGTTATCTGGGGAACAGTTGAGATCAACATGCTCACTGTCTCTAGTAAGTCCTGCCCAATCTATCTGTATTACCATTACTAATGGCGCATCTCAGCTTGCCTCCCGACAATTCGACCTGCTTGCCTCTCAATCGGCTCAAGCCTCGGTATCGCAACCAACAGCACCGTCAGCGCCAACAGTTTCGGTCAAAGTCACTCCCGACCAATCCCAAACCAATCAATTCGTCTCTCGACAATGCCAAAGGATGACCACAAGGATGAAACCAGCTCTACCTATGAGCTTGCGACTCGCATGGAACAAAACGGGAGCTCGATATCTGATTCTGAGAGTCATGGACCAGGCAATCGTACGGTGGTGTCGCGTGTCACTGTCGAGGACCAGGATAACTATCCTAGTCAGGCACCTGCAAGGGGTATATTTGTTAAGAACGAGACTTTTGTTACGTATAAGAATTAGAAAAGCAATAATGAGGCTCAATGGCCTGTATAATAATACTCTTCAAGTAGCCTAGCTTGCGAAAAAGACTTCATTAATAAATTCCCTGCAAATGCCGACTGTTGGTCGTTAGCCAACAGCATAACGGCGAGATGATGATCTGCGAATCAACGGTCCCTTCTTGGCTATTTACCGAACTGCAGGGCTGACGACCGGGGAGAAAAAATATGGTCCTATAGTGACGATCGCAAGTTAAACTCTATACGGTGCTGGAACCGACTGTGGCGTCATTTGAGGCTGCGAGAAATGGTCAGTCATATTGATACCTGAGCTTGAACTTATCAATATCAGACAATTTGTTATTCCTCTTGATATCCATGGTCAAAAAGGAGTGTACGCTTGGGGTAGTATGTCCAAGGTTGTCAACTGCCGGCAAATGTTGGTTATACACACAAAACATACAGGCATGGAATAACTCCACATACTCTATAAATAGGCACTCAGTAGCTATTTCCCTGGTTGCATTGAAATAGATAGCTAGCACTCCGCGCAACCAATACCATAAGAAGGCATGGCACAATCGGAGGGAGCCACTATAGCTGGTTCGTAGCTGTGACGTTTGGCAGGGAAGAGAAAAAAAGCCGGATCGAAGCAAGGAAGGCATTTATGCTGTGCCTAAACCTTATGTTTAGACAGGGCAAAAAAAAAGGTCATGTGTGGGCAAAGGAGTCATGATGCCCTATGGAAAGTGTAAATATCACCGAAAACCTTATCTGATCGACGTTTGGCAGGTAAGAGCAAAGGCTTCAGAAAATTCGAGATTACCTTTGCAATAGTTTCCGATTGACCACAAGCCTTCTTGTAGTTACTATTTTACCTACCAAGTCCTTAACCTTAGGTGTCTCTCATAAATCCCGGCAACTTCCATCCACTGGAGCTTCTGCGGCGATGCTCGGTACTCCTGTTGATCATTGTCGCATGCTGGCCGTAAACAGACCACTAAGAATGGCCGAGATCTTAATGTCAATTAATAATTGGCCTACATAGGTTAGTTGGGATTTTCTTGCCTCATGGTCTGCATGTATCCACCAGTCGCAGAGACCTTGTTGTCAATTCGCAATTGGCCTGCAACGTGCATGCCAAGTAAGCCGTGCGTTACTGCTTGAGCGCAAGCAAAATTAGAAAAGATTTCCCTATACTGAACTATTTGTGGATCGTTAGGCATATATGCATAAATCTATAGGAGCTGAGTTATAAGAGGTCTAACCTTCTGTCATGGACGACCTTGGAATCCTAAACCCTTTTCTAAACCCTGTTTTGCACACGCGAATTAGTCATGTCGGTGAATCCCAAAACCAGGCTTCCTGAGGAAGTAAATGATACTTTCAACAAGCCCGAAATCGATCAACCGCAACAAAGCGAATGTCCTATTGCAAGAGAGATAACCCATCGACTCCAACAGCCACCGGTTATAGGGAAGTTGAAGTTAGTCGACGTCGGTAATGTATCCTTATCACCGCACGACTTCTGCCCCGAGTCAGCGTATTGTGTTCTTTGCCGCTTCGTAGCAAAAGTGAGACCTACTGGCACGAACGAAGCATCGCTAGGATCGGTCCATTTCGTCCTCAGTCAACACACGAATCGGAGATTAAGAACATAGATGGATACACAACTTACTAGGGACGGACTACCAGTGGACGATCCCACTGGGGATCTTGCGATTGTGGTGACCAGCGGAGCAAACGTGTTTCAAACAGTCAATCAGTCCTTGGCAGAAAGTGTTCAAAACCCACAAGGTGGGCCAGATGGTTGCATACTTGGAACCCTCTGTTTCTGGGGCTATCAGGTCCTGAATTGTAATCCCCCAGCGCCCAAACTCGTCACATTAACATATATCACCAACCAGGCCAAGCAATGGCTGCGCCTCTGCGATGATTCTGATGAAGTCTGCAAATCCTTTATTTCGACGTCAGCACCTCAAATTTGTCTTGTTGACTACAATCGACGTTGTCTTGTACATGGTTTCCAAGGAATTCGCTACGTTGCACTTAGTTACGTTTGGGGCAAGAGTGGGCGCAATTTCAGCCTCCCCGAAAGAAAGTACGGAGTCCCATTAGACGGTCTTCCGCGTACAATTAGTGATGCCATCATGGTCACCAAAAGTCTTGGGTACGACTACATATGGGTCGACATGTTATGCATTAATCAACAGAGCAAGGAGGATAAGGATCGTCAAATTGCTATCATAGACCGTATTTATCGATCAGCTGATCTGACGATCATCGTTGCAGCTGGTAATGATTGCGGCGATGGAATCCCTGGTGTGAGTGAGAAACGTCGCCCACCACGGCTGTCGACCAAGATCGGTAATACAGTACTCGTCGAGGAGAAAGAGAAGGTAGTCAACCAGCTTGAAGCTTCGATTTGACGCTCAAGGGGTTGGACATTCCAGGAAGGTCTGCTATCAAGGCGTCGACTTATATGAACCAACAGTCAAATGTTGTTTTCTTGTCTTTTGAGCCAGTCCATTGAGCGCAGAGAGGGTCCAGAGTTCTCAAACCAGGAGACGGGGGACCCACCATTCATGCGTCAATATGTGAATTCCTGGGATACTAGCTTCCTACAAACTGACGGCAGCCCTCGCACAACCCTCAGGGCAAATAAATATGGGGATATGGGCAGAGGCTATGGATTTCTAATCTCTTTTTCAGAGCTGTTGGAAAAGTACTCGACACTGAATTTCTCATTCGAGTCGGATATTATGGATGCTTTCCGGGCCATCGGCAATGTATTCGCGCTAAGAATACCCCCAGTACTCCACCGTTATGGTCTCCCATTTAGATTCGACAACGAGTCGACCACTGCTAGTTCCTTAACCCGGGGGCTGGAATGGTGCCCGGATAGAGGTAATGAAGAGGATGTGCGAAGACCAGGCTTTCCATCGTGGTCCTGGTTGGGATACAGAGGGCCAGTGCGTTGGGGCGCGGAAATTCGCAAAGATGATACCATTTATTCTGCCGTTTTTGTTGACAGACAATGGACGGCGAAGACTTTCTCTCATGTCAAATCGATGATAACCACCAGCAACAAGAGATTTGCCCTCTTAGAGCTGTCACAGTGGTGGCGAGAGTGGAGTAGTGCGAAACCATCTGAAGGACTGGCGCCATCGAGCCTCATTATATCGGGATCTATAATTAGACGGAAAGCTTGGTTGGACACTGAATCCACGCTACAAGAGGAGGGAGTGAACATACCAGCAGGCTATACTATCACCGGCAAGGGAGCATGGTTTTCCAATTTCTAGTACAGCGTTGGCGGGAATCTCGGGATGTCGGCAGATGCATGTAAGTGTCTTTTGGAAAAGTTGAGATGAGGCACCTGGCGGGCACTTCTACTTACCGATCAATTTCTCTTGATCATCCAGTCGGTGGCTGCTGATGCCGAGAGTGGGCCGTATAGACGTGTTGCAAGCAGTAATATTGATGTCTTTCATAAAAAGAAGCTTCGTCGACTGGAAAGGGACAGGTTTGCAAGAAAATACACAGATCTTGTGGATATCGAGTTAGTATAGCCATATCTATAGTGCTCTTTAGATATGCAAAGACCAAATTCAATCGAAATCTTGACCTCAGATGCATAGGTGGCGAGGACGACCGGAGTAGACTCTAGATAATGCATGTGCGACAGGAAGATCAGGAAATTTCCTGTCCTGAAAGCACCAAGAGGGAGGCCTTGATGACGTATGCGGTATAGCTCTGAAACTTTTGGAATTTATGGCTTGAAGCTATCAGGCTGTTTATGAATTTGCTTCCCTTGGAGCAGAAATGGGTGTGAGAAGGATGTTGTTCTCAGGAGGTTGAGGTGTAAGCTGCTCTACAACACATTGTCAACCAGAAACCACATGTACCTACTGATGAAGCATGTGGATGGTGCGTTAGATCGGCGAGAATATGCTCGCAAGATGTAGAAATCTCAAGAAAAGGAGCAGTATGTTTCTTAAAATATCAATCTTAGTAAACTATAGATTTTAAGCATAGCGCAATAATCTGTTGAGGAAATCTGCATAATTGTCTATAGATCTATTTTATTATAGTCAGTGGCTGTTGTATTAATAAAAGAGTGCGCGTGCGTGGGGTAGCACGCTAAGCTTGTCAACTGCCGTTCATGTTAGTTTAGTACACAGGCAAGGGACAGATCAACTACGCTTACACTAGAAGATATAGTCTGGGACGGATTGATAATGTCACGAGATAGTAGGTTGGGAGATTCAAGCTGAGAAGCTGGAAGCTATTTACCCTCTAAATCAAGATCGAGGCTGGGATTCAAGTCCCGCGCATACGCAAAGACCTTATACGTATTTATGCATAACTATTTATCATAACGGCTGTTGATATGACTCCTGCTTATAAGCTGGAGCAATGAATATACAGTATTACGAAGGAAGCAAGATGTCACGACCCCAGTCCTTACGTCACGTGTGTCCCACAAAAACCTATGCAAGGCGTCAGCCCCCTAGATGATCCACCTACCCTATAGCGACTAAGGTATGCATCATGTTGGAACGCCAGATGTAGGAACGACTCGTCCCTGAGACTCATCGTTCCTCACTCATCTACCCAAGTATATATACATTCGTTTAGTACTAGATAGAACTTAGCTTACCAGCTATCAATAAAGCATCTTTACCTAAATACGCCTAACCTGCTCTATTCACTACTAAGAAATGTAATACTTTACTACATTTAGTATCTATACCCTGCATATCTGCTAATATAAACCTAATATAGACTAGTTTATCCCTTAGGAATTATAACTATTATAATTTAATAAGCAAGCGCTGCAAATAAGCAAGCGCTATACTTTTATATATACCCTTTATTATTTAAATAATAAGATTACTATAATTTATTTAATTAATTAAAATTACTTATTATACTTTTCCCTAGATGCCTTTAGAACTATTTAATAGGTATTTATATTATATTTAGTCTTACTATATAATATATTTAATAAGCAAGTATTACAGATAAGTAAGTATTATAAAAATCCTTACTTTATATCTTTACTATTTAATTAGTTATTTTTTAATAACTTAATATATTATAGTCTTTAAATAAAGCTAGAATCCTTCTTATTTTTCTTACCTTTTAAAATAACCTTAATTTAAAGACTTAATATATTATAATAATCTATAAGGTAAACTATTATATCTTATATTACTATTAAAATAGTATTTAATTATAATATAATTTTATTTTTAATTCTTAAAAACTATTTAATTTAAAAGAATAAATAATAATTTAATTTATTTTTAATTTAAATTTATAAGGATTTTCTTTATAATTATATTTTATAGAAAAAATAGCTAATTCTTTACTTATTAATTATAATATATTACCTATTAATAAGCGCTAGGCTTATAACTTTATTAAGTAATAATTAAAGCTAAAAATATATATCTTTTAAAGATATAACTATTAAGAAGCTAAATATAAAGATCTAGATATTATTTATAGCTAGTTTTAACTTATAGAGAATATAATTATAAAATATAATATTTAATTAAATAATATCTAGAACTTTAATAAGATTAGCTTTATAATAGGCCTTATATAGTCTAGGATAATTATTATAGGCTTAAAAAGGTAAAAAAAATTAAAATTAGTCTAGCCTAGAAACTATTAATAAAGTACTCATTCGATCATTAAAGAGATATAAGTTTAACAGTAAAAAAAACAACACTATAATATTATATAAGGAACTGTAGGTAAGTCAATAAGCCATAGGGCTTAATAAAGCGAAACCTTAACGTCAGTATTTAAGCTCAGATAGCATCTCGAGATATCCTTCCCCTCTCAACAAAAAACAACACAAATAAGAAAATCATCAAAAGAGCGATCGAAGCATCGTCAACACGCAAGTAATCCCTCCCAATTGCTTGTGACACAGGAAGCTAACCAGGAATAGCTACATCAAGATGTCATATCATGCGGATCTCGGCGCCGCAAACGACCACAGCCATGAGGCTAATGCCTATCGGAACGGCTATCGCTACCATGACGTGGATGCAAGCCTAGAAACTATAAATAGATTATTATAATTCTAATAATAAATACTAAAGGTTAATTAATCCTACTATTTATTATTAGTTTAAGCTAATATTATCTTATAAATTAATATTAAAAAAGTAACCTCTCTAGCAATTAAGTTATTATAATAAGCTAAAATAGCTAGATAAATAATAACTTAAGTCTTAAATAGCTAAAATACTTTAATTAATTAATAGTTAAGTAATTAATTAATTTTTATTATCTTTTAATCTTTAATAATTATAAAAATTACTACTCTATTAACTTTAAGAGATACTATTAGGATTATAAGATTATTATACTTTATATGCCTCCTTATATATCCTATTTATTTTAGCCTCTTAATATTAGGTATTTTTTAATACTAAAGAATACTTATAGTTAAAAAATAGAGTATTTAATTAGATATTTTATAATTTATATTTTAAAGATTAAGTTCTTTTTAGCCTTTTATATTACTTTTTATAGAAAGTAATATCTAAAGGGCTTTTAAAGGAGCTAGATTTTATCTTTTTAACTTAAAAACTGTCATTTTAAAGCTTAATATATAGCTATAAACCTTAATGCCTCCTAAAGAGGTAAGCTAACTATTAAGTCTATAGGACCTAAAGACCCTAAAGATAATAAAAAAGGCCTAATTTTACTTTAAATACCTTATTTAATAAATTATTAAATATAAATATAGCTTTTTAGAGTTAATAATTAAGGCTATTAAATTAAATATAAAAATAAAAATAATAATTATATATAAAGTAGTCTTATTAAAAAATTAAATTTAAAATCTTAAAAAGGTAAATAGTATATTAAATTATTATTAAAAAGTAAAAAGGATAAAATTATAAAAAAGAGAGCTAATAATTATATAAGATATATTATAAGTAATTAATTAAATAAATATTAATATATAAGTAGTTATAAAATTATTAAGAAGTAATAATTAAGGAAAGTTAATTAGATTAGGTATTTAATAATATAATATATATAGTAAGACTAGATATAATATAAGGACCTATTAGGTAGTTCTAGAGGCATTTAGAGAAAAGTATAATAAATAATTTTAATTAATTAAATAAATTATAATAGTTTTATTCTAAAGATAATAAAAATTAATAAGATTTTATAATACTTACTTATTTATAATACTTACTTATTAAATATATTATATAGTCTATTATTTAAGAGGTCTAAATAAGTAACTATAGGCACTTAAGCTATAGGTTTCTATAAGGTATTATTTTCTATTATCTTTTTAAAAGACTATCCTTTATTTAGAAGGGTTTACTTAGCGGTTATATGTTACGATTGGTTACCGTAACAGCGCTATAAGGCTCTATTGGCAGCTGTAAGCACCACTGTAATCGCTCACATAGTGATTATAGCCCGATCTTTTGCCCTGTGGCTTAACGGCTTGTGCAACCATTACATTATAGGCATAGCTGTCGGAATTCTTAAGATATACAGCATATCAATTCGATATTTTTAAGATTTCAAAAGATAATTATGCGTCTATACTCAATTGATAGTTAGGATATCTAGGCATAATAGTGCTTACGGTTTGATTCTTCCGTATCTTATATCGGATCACCTAGAAAGAAATACACTATCACTAAATAGTTTCGGTCCGTTACCTATCCTTTTCCATTTCTAGCTCGGCAACTGAGAGCCTCGGTTCTTAGACCGTTGACGGGAAAAGACTACCCGTAACCGTCTTGGGCCTAGCCCGAGACCACTCCTTAGAACATTATTCCGAATTATCATATAAGTTCTGCGGACAGATTCTTTCTTGAAAACCTTGAAAGAAAATAGAGAAGTCGATAGAAGCCCTCGACCCCGAAAACAAATCATGTGGGTTCTGATGAGGGAAATGCAGCAGATCGCTTATGATATTACAATAGTATAGCCCAGAATACTAGCCCAACTAGTACAAATGTCTTTTTGCCCTTAGTAGATCCTCCATTGATTTGCAACCCGCTTTTAAGAAATTCATGGTCGAGAAATTCGCAGCGGCCGCAGTATACATCTTCAACGCTTTCATTGATCTTTTTGTTCGCCAAATCCTTCACACATTTGTCCCAGTCGTTGGCGAGCCCCTCGTCGCTAGTGATGCAATAGTTAGAAGTGCAGTTAGTTGCCGAGTAGTATATGGTCTTATTGAGTGTTGTTGATCCGCCGCTGAAGGGGCAGCAGGTTGAGAATAGGTCCCAGTCACCGCCGGCCGAACCGGTGAGGTACATCGATTCAGTAATGAAGCAGGTCGCGCAGATAATGCTCTGCTGCACTTCTGCAGGCGGTCGACCGCACGCGTCAGCGTGGTACATCCAGTTCTCCGACTGCACCTGGAACTGTTTGCTCAGGTCGACAAATTAGCAATGTTGGAAGCAAATCCGGATGTACCTTACTCCTACGCCCTGGTGGCCGCCATCCTGGAAGGTCAGGTTGGGCTGAAAAATGGTCATGGCTTTGTTGTGTTTGTTTTCCTATAGCTGAGTTGACGCATGTAGAGATTAATTGACTCTGGACAAAGGTTGATTACGATAAGAATCGTGATGATTTATTTAAAAAAGCAAGATTGGCTTAATTAAGAAGGAGTTAAGGTTGGCATGGTTACATTTTCGTATAAAGTCACTTGACTTGTTGTTCAAAGTGCTCAACTATCAGTGAGATTATTGCAGAATTATCGATTGACCAGCTAATATGTCGATCTTGGCGGTAGCTGCATATATGTAATTGCGGCGTATCGTCACTGCGGCTGGATAATTGGCCATTATGGGAATTATCCGCTTAGACATGCAGTAGAAAATTATGTAAAGCTCCAAAAGAAGGCTCCATCGCCGAATTTCAGTTCAGCTTTGCAAGGAACATACATGCATCCTGCATCCAGGCCTCATAAGCTTACTTACCCTGCGTTCCTTCTTTGACTTTTGTTTAGGTTCACGAATAAAAGCATCAAAAATCCGATGCTATACGAGACTATTGCTTTTACCCTGAGATAAGGCAAGCTTATCCTGCATCTCTGTGGCAAAGAACCAACAACGATGAGACGCCTGACGATGCAATAATGCGTAATTTTAAGGGTTGTTGATTCTAAATTAACGACGCTGTTGTTTATACTGAGTGTTAGGTAGGTTATGTCTTCTTTGAAGCCAGATTTAGCTTATGTTAGGTTGTGTTAATAGAGATGAAGATAGCTTGTGTCTGCTAGTAGAGATAGCGCCCTCGTAGTGATGTTGAGACTACGACTGACATCTGAGAGTTGGGAACTCATTATCAACTTGGAAGCGGGTCATAACTCTTTTCTAGGTTATATGCAGAGTCGTGGTACTTTTGGCGGTCCTGAAAAAGGATGACAACCTTGACACCACCGTTAAACATGTTCTCTCGTGCATGTAGCTCTTGATATCTACTACGAATTAGGCAGGACAAACTCAAACCGAGATAGTTAAAAATGAATACGGCGGTTTCTTGTTCGGGGATTGAATACAATAAGGATAAGACCCAAATGTGAAATTGGTATAAAAGGATGATGATCGCCCATTGAACTGCCTGTTTAGAATTCAAGCAGATCATTAAACACTTCTACTTCCTCAATAAGATCTAAACTCTCACTTCCAAACTTGCAAGACCAAGATGCATCTCGCCCTTTTCCTCGCCACTATTGGTGCTGCGGGTGTCGCTATCGCCACGGATGATAGCGACTCGCGGTACTCATCCTGCTGGGCTGATCGTGGGTATGTTACCTCAGCCTCCTTCATTCACCCCTACCAATACCAGTCCCGTTCATAACTGACTTTTAACTTTTCATTCCTGTAGCTACTTAAGTCCAGACGCTCTTATTGCAGGCAATATTCTTGTACAGAATAATACCTTTGAAAAAGGTACCTTTCTTGCCAAGAATGATTGCATTTACCATCGTTACCAATCAACAATGGTATCTCTGTGTAATGGTAACGCCCGAAACCGTACAGTGAATCGTGGAGAGGTCAGACGCGGTATTGATCAGCTCGTCAAGGATTGCAACATCGATGACGCTGGCTTCAGCGGTATCCACGTCGTTAATAACCTGACCTTCGCTGCGTTCGGTGTCAACGGAGGCAAGAACATCAAAGTCCCTTCCGGCGCTAACCCCCCGGATATTCCGGGTGGAAAGAAACGGTCCGGGCCCGACGGGAAGGGGTTTGTGCCGGCGCCTTTCATCCGCAGCCGCTACAGACCGAGAGTCCCCAAGTCGTCGACTGAAAACGTGCTGCAGGCTCGTCAGGATATCGACCCATGTGCAACCATGGGCTACGATGGCGTTTACAAGGAAAACTGCCGTAAGAAGGAAGGTCATGTAGTGGTTGATGGGGTCTGCCCCTCGCCCGTCTACCGTCATGAATGCTGGTCCTACTGCGAAACCCGCCGTGCCGGTTATCTCGGTCTCGAGTCTGTTCCTGAGGGTCAGGCAGGCACACTGAATCTCCCAGGCATCAAGGCCGTCCTTTCTGAAAGCACTGAATACTCAAACACTAACGGCTTCTCTATCGGCGTTGAAGGGGTTTTTAAGGAAATGTTTGGCGCAGGTGTGAGTTATGAATGTAAGTCTTCTTTACTCTAGTGAAGGCGCAGTTTACTGATAAGAATGCAGTTTCCACCTCTGTCACGTATGGTAAGACAGTGCAGCAGGATTCCAAGGACATTAACGATAAAGATTATTGGCGATGGGTATACTTCCCCAAATGGCTCGAGACGTGCGGTGTCGCATCGCGCTATGATTTTGCGCCTGGCATCCCGAATCCGAACGGTGGAATGTCTACTCCAACGTGTGGCAAAAATGTTGAGGAGACCGTAGAAGATACATGTGCCTTCTCACCCGAAATTGACCCGAAGACGAATCAGCCGATTGTGTTTTGGGCCGTCCGTAAGTACAGCCTTGCTTTGATATTATCCTCCTTCCCCGTCATTACCATCCGTCAAAGGTATGGTACTAGACGTGTGGTGCTTTTGATACAAATGATTGCTACAGTGGCATAGTGATATGGCTGACAGTATATCATCTAGGCTATGACGACAAGAACGGAAATCCCCTTCCAATTGACCAACAGCATGAAAGCTATGCTAAGCTCTGCAGCTCAGACCCGGATGGTGATAGTGAACAGGAGTGTGCGGTCCAAGGCGAAGAGTGAGTTAATGAAGGGACAGTATAGAAGAAGTATTTTCTTTTTTGGGACGAGGGTTTCTATCGGCTTTTCTATTTCCTCGGAGGTTTCCAGGAAAGTAATAGGGGAAATATTTCATTTATTTATTAATCTTACTTGTTTATTAAGTTGATTATACAATTCAGATTAAAATGCTTTTATTCTAGCTTCTCGGATCTTTGATATCTTATCCAACTAAGATTTTTAGTCCATGGATCACTCTACCTATAGGAAAGAACTTCAATTTGAGGAGCCTAGTCAATAGGTACTGCTGTATCCGTAAGCTCGCATTCAATATCACTGCTGATACTGACTGCAGATGGACCAATAGGATTTGAGATTGGCCAAGGCTAAACATATACCACTAGTCCGTATTGGATCACGGACAATCTGGAGCCGCTCCATCTGTGGCTAGTATCATTTCCCTAGACTCAGTCAATGCGGGGGCAGGAAGAACATTTTCTGTCTCCGATTTGACAAATCCGGGGAATCTCTGTGCGTCTGTGACATTCGTATGCATGCGATCAGATCAGAAAACGGTAGGACCATTGTCTTACCCTTTTGTAGATTTTCTATAGTACAACAACTTTGACGGCTCGTTGAATGTCTCTGTGTTCATGCAACCAGACAACAACTACATGAGCGCCTCCGCAATGTTTTATACCTGTAGGTCATGCCATCTTTCATCCGATACTATTGACTGATCTCTGTGTCTCGTAAGTCCAAACTGCTGGCGATGGGCCTAGCTTATGCACTTCGAATGAGAAAAGAAGTCTACATGCATGCGAAGACTGTAAGCGCCGAAAGGTACGCTGTAATAGGCGATAACCTTGCAATAGGTGCAAGTATCGCGGTTCATGAGCGGCGTGCATCTATATCAAACCAACCTGACGGCCTGTAGTTTCCAAACAGTTAGTTCTTTGCGTGAAGGTAAATACTGAGATACTAATCTCTTTAATAGAACTGTAGAAGTGTCACGGTCCTGGCTCAGTATACAGGTGGACAGGGGGCGCTTCGGGCAGAACTGGATCTATTGCTACGGATAGGCACTGCAGGCAGGTCAGGCTCTATTGACAAGACGTAGCTTAAGGAGCTATATTTAGGATCTGACTGTCGGTCAGACTAAAGTCGTGGCGATAAGCTTATCGCCACGTGATCTATCTAGCGATCGGGTCTAGGGTAGGCAGGTCTGGTCTTAAGCTGTGACACTTTTAGTTCTATAATAAATAGAAGTGTCACAGCTCAAGACCAGACCTGCCTACCCTAGACCCGATCGCTAGATAGATCATGTGGCGATAAGCTTATCGCCACGACTTTAGTCTGACTGACAGTCAGATCCTGAACGTAGCTCCTTGAGCTACGTCTTGTTAATAGAGCCTGACCTGCCTGCAGTGCCTATCCGTAGCAATAGACCTGATCCTGCCCGAAGCGTTCCCTGTCTACCTGTACACTGGACCGAGACCGTGACAAGGAAGGACGCCTGGGCAGCTGCGTAGGTGTATCCGGTCTTATAAGATGTAAAAACCTGAAATCCCTCATGATCGGGGCTTTTGCAAAGTCGGGTAAAGTTGTCTACGAGCCTGGTGAGATCAAATGTTAGTGCAGTCAAGCAGCTCAGAAACTTTCTTACCACGAGTTAATACTTAGAGGCGACCTCTTGGAAAGATGTCGATCAGTGCGCCAGTTGAGCCAAAACCAGGTGCCACGGATGTCTCACGAGCGCCAAAGATGTGAATATCGGGGCATGACTGGGCCTGTGCCTGTACCGTCAGAGCATTGGCGAGGATGAGAAGAAGGCTTGAGTCGAGAGAGGCACGCATTTTGTCTTTGTCGATGAACTGGATTTGAGTGATCTGGTAAACAGCATCTTGTTGAGTATTTATCTAACTATTGAAATAGACTGTACAGCCCATGCATGCATGAATTATCCACCTTGCGTCGCCTCATAATAACTTGTCATTGGTTGTTTCAGGGGACCTGGTGCTCGGATATATTTCTCGACAGGGTAAGTGGATTGGTGGATAAACAAAAATCGGTTTCCATTGAAATAAGTTGCGTGTTACGATCGGCCATCATAATGCGATTCGACAGCCATCTGATCTGATACCATTTGTGGTGATGACGGATGGTAGTATCCGTTGCTGACGGCCCGAAGATGACATGCTCCCTTGTTCCAGATAAATTTACTTAAATCATGTGCTGGAACTTTTGGGTCAAGACAGTTTCCACTATCAAGCGAACGCTGCATTGACCAAGACGAGATGAATTAATTCATCACGCGAGTTATTTTGGTTAGATTCCGGCATGACTATCCGGATTCTGGTAGATAGGAAGAGTTTAACTACCGAGTCACTGAGTAACGGGATATCCGTATAAAGCCAAGTAATACGTAGTCTGGGAAGTATAGTTCCAATAACATAAATGACTTAGTGATATTGTGCTTCTTACAGCCAACGATACTGGTACCATTGGAATGACTGTGTGTTCTGGCAGCAGATCCCAGAATGATAATGGAATTTGCTAGGCACCGTTACGTCGGATGTTTCTGTGCAGATGACCCCTGTAAGTATTGCGATCATATTGTCTTGAAGAAGAAGGCGATTTATAATTGCATCAATTTTTCCACTAAGAAGGATCACTCTTCAGCACATATATAATTGCTCAATAAGCACAAATATCATAATAACACATCACTACATGTTTTTAAAAGCCAAAGTCTATACGATTCCAAAACACCTTTTCTACAGAGACAACATCATCAAAACTCCAATCATAACTTCGAGTCTAATTGCTTTACTATTTTCGTCTCAATATACTTCACGAGAGGACAGTGATCTCGTACCTCTAACCCTTCTTCATTTGGGCGAGATAGGATTCCACATCTGATTCCCTCAGACGAGTGGCCTTACCGTTGACCTGCTCTCCGATGTCTGTTTGATATCCCTTCATCTTCTCCAGGTATTCAGGGATGAAAGCACCGAGGATGCGGATGGCAAGAAGGGCAGCGTTGGTGGAGTTGTTGATACCCACGGTGGCAGTTGGAACACCTCGCTGCTACGTGTCAGTTTGTGCATACTGAAAAAGAAAAGACATTTAAACTTACAGGCATTTGGACGATGCTGAGAAGGGAATCCATTCCGTCGAGATGAGTAGCCTTGACGGGAACTCCGATAACGGGGAGAGGCGTGTAAGCCGAGATCATGCCTGGCAAGTGAGCAGCTCCTCCAGCAGCAGCAATAATCACTTTGATGCCACGATCAGCAGCAGCAACAGCGACATCCCCCATCTTGACGGGCGTTCGGTGTGCAGAAGTGATATCAACCTCCCAAGGGACACCAAACTGTGTGAGAATATCAAGACCAGCCTTGAGAACAGGGAGATCTGAGTCAGAACCCATGGTAACAAGAACCAATGGGTCCTTTGCAGTCTTGACAACAGCTTGCTCAGGTCTCATTGCCTTGCTCTTGGCCTCAATTCTCTCCTGGCGCATGTCAGCCGCCAATTGGACAAGAGGCTGCGCAAACTCCTCGAGATCCTTAATGGTCCCCTCCAGACTAGTGAGAGTGATGTGGCCAATCTTGCGCCCGGGCTTGGATTGTTTGCCGTAAAGGTGAGGATAGACGCCAATCTTGGGGGCAAACATGGACTTGGCCTTGTTGACCAGAGGAATATGAGATTCTGGCGAAGCGCCGCCGAGGATGTTGATCATGATGCTGGACGAGACGTGGGGCTCGAGCGTTTCGGGAAGGGGTTCGTCGAGGATGGATGTAAGTTGGGCCTTGTACTGAGACCTGGAATATTTAGCTCGTATCACAGAAAATAATATTGATTGGACTGGGGAAGCTCACATGTAGGGCACTGCCTCGATTGTGAGATGCCCGGAATTGTGAGGTCGGGGAGCAATCTCATTGACGAGAATGTCATTATTCTCAGTGACAAACATCTCAACAGCAAAAACGCCTCGTCCCCAGAGCTTCTCAACCACACTGACAGCAACCTCCTGGGCACGCTTGGATACAGCATCGGGGGTGTCGCGTGGAGGCATGTACACGCGCGAACAGACATTGTCCTCATGGACAGTCTCCACGGCGGGGTACGGCACCAGGCGCTTTGTCTTACCGTCGGCGTCCTCTGTGCGGATGACGATGACAGACAGCTCACGCTGGAAGGGGACGTACTTTTCGGCATAGCATTGTAGGTTTCCAAACTCGGTCACGGCTGTCTCGATGTCGTTATCATTGGCGATCTTGATGTTTCCACGTCCATCATAAGAATCCTTTCGCGATTTGAGCATGAAAGGCAGACCATACTTGTTGGAAATGTCCTTGAGAGCAGCCCGCATATCATCACTACCCGAAGCTTGGACAGCGACCTGCTCAGCGATGGGAATGCCCTGCTTGCCAAGATAATCCTTTTGCTCATACTTGTCCTGGATAAGACGCAACGTCTTCCATGAAGGGTAGACGACAACCTTGCCCTCCTTGCTTAGCTCCTCGAGGACAGCAGTCTCAATGTGTTCCGTCTCGACACTGAGGACCTTGCAGTGCGAGGCAAGTTCCCTGATCTTGGCGGGGTCCTTGAAAGATCCGTCGACGTGGTACTTGCTGCGGGAGACTTGTTTTGCTGGAGCGTCTTGAGCATCCAGGATGGCGATTTCAACTTCGAGGGGTGATGCGGCCTCGCATAGCATTCGGCCGAGTTGGCCACCACCGAGAAGTCCGAGCTCTGGCTTTCCGCTCATTTCTTTTGGCTGGGATGTATTGAGGTATCGTGGAGTTGTTGCTGGATTTGTGCGATGAGGTCAGAGGTAGGGAAAATTTCTGGATCGGAGCAAGAATGTGGGGCGCGGGGTGAAAAGAGAATGACTAAGCACAACTCTGTTTTCGGACACGCATGATGATAGCAGCAAAAGGCGCTATGGCATAAAATTGAAGGACAGATTATTACAGAGCAGTTGTCCAGAAGTACCAATTGATGCCAAATTCATTTAAATTTCAATGCTGACGGTTTTGGATACTGTGGTTTGGGACGAGAGTCATCTCTTATCAGACATGGTCAAGCTCCGATATCGTTCTGCCCCGCTTCACTTAACTGAGATGGTTCAATCCCCGTCCGAGACACATTTTATCAATTTTTGCATTTTCAAGATTTTTCATCAATCCAGCAATGGATCAATTGGTTTAACTACAAAGGAGATAAGGCACGGTGCATGAAGCCTCGTTGAGGTGTAGCAAGTCTTCTACAATGGTCTCACAGTTTGGGCCAACTTTATGCAGGAGAGAGCGCCCATAATCGATATTTTTTTATCAAAACCAGGACGGTAATTATGTTTCCGTTGATCAATCTACTAGAGACAGTACTTGATTTGTAAATTTAATGAATTAGGTAACTGCAGGAATTCAAAGTATGAACTGTAGATCAGAAACCACATCGTGGCAGGTGGAAACACCAAAAGCCTATGCCGTGAGGCTTAATCCAAATGGACAGATGACTAGAAATGCCAAGAAATATCTGCATCCCGTCATGTGCCACCCGGAACAATTCCGCCCTCGTCAAGCTCATACACTCACTGGCCAAAAATGCCTTGTCTAGCTGTAACCATCTGCCAAGTAACAACAATGATTGCACAGCCTCGTTGAGTACCATATAACAGAGTGTACGCTCCATCTCGGTCTTTTCCCGTTGAAAGTAATGTTCAAATTTCCGACTAGTATTTACAACCGTACCAGTAGAGTATGGATCCCGCAACTGTCTTTGATGACCCGTGGTCCAAGAAACCTATTCCCCTAGGAGATGCCGCAACAGTAAGTTGAGTGCCCATTGTTTCAGAGTCTCTCCAGCTCACATCGAGACTAGCAACATCTCGAGCTTATTGTAATATTCCTGAAAGTCATCACACATTTGGCTGACGATAATGGCTACATCAGCGATGAGACATTGGCATACTCAGAATGGAGATATATCGTCTACGTCCAAATGATCGATCTACGAGGGTATTCTCCGAGTGACATTCCACCACCATGGTATGTAGGCGTCGTCTAGCATGGAAGCCGATAACCAACGCTGGTAGGGACGTTGCACTTATCATGTACCTGCATATGCTTTCGCCGTCGCGTTTTCACCACTACATCTATGACAACCGCACCACAGTATTGGATGGTATATTTGGCCTCCGTCATCGTCACTTCCCAATGACAAAGTTACTTTCAGGGGAGTGGTATCCAAGGGAAAGCAGGAAACATTGGTCAGAAACCAATACACCTGATCGTGCCACTTGTCCAGGTCCAAACCTACCATACCAACTGTGGTCATCTCCTCCCTGGGAACCGAAGCGCGCTTCAAAAGTTGTTTCATCGGTCATTGGTAGAGATCCATCTCAGTCTCCCAGTTCAAAATCACGATGGACTACACAAACCGATACGAAAGATCCGGATAAATCAAAGAATCGGAAGTCTCGTGTCGTGATTATGCATGATTGGCTTCGTTGTCGAACCGCAGTTCCAGAGCAAGGCTTCAAGGTCTGGGGCATTGAGGCGTACACAGCGATAAGAACTCAGCGTGTTGAAGAACGGTGCCGGAATCAAAGTCAGCATGAACAGTTCAACGCAACTTGCGGACTTCGACCATGGCCGGTACTCCAAGATTTACGAGCCGAACTAGAACAGCATATATCATTCTGGAAGGTTATGGTACATGCGAACAACACGTTACCGGCGTTTGTTGATACTTTGAACGAGCACATGAAAGATTATAAAAACTATATGGGTCTAGTCGGTCATGTTTTGTGGAGGAAAGGCAAATGTGGCCGCTACGAGTCGAAACTTGACCCAAATAATCAACCCGTGTCTAAGTCAGACTGCCAGTCAACAACGAAACGTGTCGGACCACGATTCACTAAGTTGCTTCCTCCGACTCTACAGATAGATTTCCTTTGGCACACCCACCGACTCTACCCGGCACATTACTGGGCGTTCTGTTGCGAGCAAGCGAATTGGGTGGTGGAGCCGGACGCTACACCAGGCTCAGGAGCAGGTGATGTATTACTGAAATATACAAAGGAGGAGTGGAGAGACAGATATTTGGAAGGCACCGAGAGAGGAACGTCAGTTGGTCAATGGTTTACAGAATACGTTCCATGCGCGGCCAAGCTTGCTCCTCCAGACATCGGGCGGACTAACCTGTCGAGTATAGTCAATGGGGTAAACGCAGTGAGACAACGGAGAGTCATACGGAGGACAGGAAGAAATGATGACATAAGCGGGGGCGGAGGAGCTGGATTTAGTGGAGGAGATGGAGGTTGTGGTGGTGATGGCGGTGGTGGAGGAGGAGAATAGCAACTTGTTGTTTTGTTCCTGTAACTAGAACTTTGCTCATCTAAGGTCAAGCATCTTGTAATAGCATCAGGGGTGGCACGTCTACCCTGCTAGCCCAGACAAATCTCCATTTTCTTCCTCAGAGTCGTCAATCTACGCACCGCTTTCAATAGGCTACCTGTTAACAAGTTTGAATAGCTGCAAGGGTGTGGCACTTCTGAATTGTCATCGCCCACGAACTCTCTCGTTACTATCTAGACTAGTTTCTAGCGACTTCCTGGTGGGAATAGAGAGACAAGTGGGTTATTAATTTGTCATTTGGTTTGACTGTGGCACTTGGTACTGCTGTTGTTTGCTCCGAGTTTCGGTTGCCTCGCTCGGGCCAGACACTTCTGCAACTGTAGACTTAAATTGATAATGTATTTATATGATATCAATAGTACGTGTTATCGTTCTTACAATTATGTATAATGTAGATAGCAGTGTGCATTACTTATGACATTCTGGCCAGAGTAACAGTTGACCCTTGCATCTCTTCCTCAGCCTCGGTAACTATGACAATCGGCGCATCTACTTGAGCAGTAAAGTTATCTGTTGAATTACGGAGAAATGATGCGGCTGTTGATATATCAGTTATAAACCCAACGATATTCTGGACTGTGTTCCACTTACCAATGACTGCAACAAACGATATAGAGGCTGTAGTTACCCAGACACCTCGAAAGCCAACCCTGTACGCTTCGAGAAGACCTTCATGACCAGCTTCTATAATTTCAGGCGAAATTCCGTCGATCAGTTTTATCGCCGTTTCGTTGTTACTAACAAATGCAGAGATAAGTTGAGGCAGTTCTTTGTTTGGGAATCCGAGTAGCAAAACCGCGTCAGCAATTTCGGGACCTAGGCTAGATGAGAACCCGTGATGAAAGATGGCACTGTAAACAGCAAGACCAACGGATCCTCCCAAGCTCCTCAAAGAGATCATGAGACCCGAGGCGATGGCGACCAATTCTTGAGGGGTTGCGAAATGGGCTGCTGTGACGAGTGATGGCAGACACATACCCAATCCAAGCCCCAAAAAAATGGGAAAGGTCCATATCTGACTTGTGGTTGTTTCTTTAGATATGGTTGCCATCAAGATGTTGAATACCACAAAAGAAGAAAAGGCGGCAATGGTTGGTACGCGCACAGCTTTCGTCTTTGAGCACCAGAGACCTGAGAGAATGGCGGATATGCCAAGAGCCGCAAAGGCAACGGAGTAATGTGCGCCAGTGATCAGGCTGTCTTGTGAGAAGAACATACTAACTTGAAACGCGAAGTAATCGTTGGCACAGAAGAATACCATCCCTTCGATGAAGATACAGCCAAGAGCCAATGGAAAGTTTCGGTCCTTGAACAGACGATGGTGAAACATGCCATCTCTCTTCACCATCGTCTCGTAAGCTACTAATCCAACGGCAAAACAGAGGCCGATGATAAAAGTAACGGAGACATGTGAATCAATCCAAGAGTACGGATTCTGGATCCATGTGAGGGACATGCAAAAGAGGACAAGGGCGGGCGTAAAGAAGCCATATCCAAGCCAATCCAAGCGACGCAACTTCTCTTGGAAGCTATAAACAAGCTGCCATGCTCTTGGGGGAGGCAAGTATAGTAGCTGTACCGAGATAGTAGCGAAGGCATACAAGCCAGCTACTATATACCAATAAACGCGAAACCCAGCATGGTTCTCATTTCTTGTGACTGCACCTCCAACCAACAATCCCATGATCGCTCCCAACGATGCAGCAACATTTACGCTAGACTGCGCCCAGGGACGATATTTTCTCGCAAAGACTTCTGACACGATAGCATGTAGCAGAGGCTGAGCACCGTAAGATATACCTGTCACGGAAAAACCAGTGATAGCCAAACATTGAGAATTGGCACGGGCTATGATGAGAGAACCGATAAAACCACAGGTGGTCAATATGACGAGAAATATCTTGCGACCCCAGAGGTCGGCGGCTTGGCTGACGGGAATGCCAAGTATGGCTGTGGAGATTGCGAGGGTCTGCGTGTACCAAACTGAATCGGAGGAGTCGCCTACTGTGGCTGCAATATCCCGTGTTAAAGCTCCTGAGCCAACGACGTTGGCCACTTGGGCAAAGTAGATTAGATTGATGGACTGGCAACATGTCAGTAAGTAAAGGATAGCAGACAGTAGATGTAACTTGCCAGAAGTAAGAATATACTCTTGAGCGACAAACTGGTATCCTTTTTGGCTCTTGTAATCTCTCTGTTGAGTATGATTGGTATTTTGGAAGCCATTGCATACAGTTGTTTCGGCGTCAATGTTTGGCCAGCTTGCAATAAATAGTTTACTCGGTTTTATCTTATGGGCATTACTGATATTTTATCTGCTTCAACGGGCTTTGCATTAATGTGTTATTTCTAACCCATTGGTAGGGTTAATATCATTATATTACTACCACTGTCTCGTAGCATAGCTATGCGCCCGCAATCTAACCTATTCTATTAAAGTTACAATACGCATTGAACTCTATCATTATCAACTCTTGAAATATAAACAAAGCTTATTTCTCAATGCTTGTGTTTATTTTAGTAACCGTAGCAGGCAAAACTGAAACAATAGCTCTGTAACTAGTTGTAAAGCTAAAATGCACACCACTTAGTCGGCGCAATGACACAGATTTCGGATTACGCCAAATAATACGTGAAGAACATTAACACAGACAATTTTAGTGACACAGAATTATATCTCTGTACTTCTGCTGGCTTTGAACATCGTTCACTCGAACAGTCGTCTTCGTATTGTCCCTTGTCTGCTGTCTGATGGAATCCTCGAGGAGATAGATGCGTTCCTTGACTGTGTCGTTGACTTCTTTGAGCACCATCAAATCA
The DNA here is from genome assembly GCA_025258505.1 of Fusarium asiaticum. Taxonomy (NCBI): domain Eukaryota; kingdom Fungi; phylum Ascomycota; class Sordariomycetes; order Hypocreales; family Nectriaceae; genus Fusarium; species Fusarium asiaticum. The sequence goes on along the minus strand of CP088257.1, from coordinate 11,841,141 downwards.
CTCTGGTTTTCTCGTAATGACTGCTTGATCTTTCTCTCTACTTCTCTAACTGTTCCTTTGAAGAGATATTCCAGCTCCTCTCGTGTCGGCTCCATCTTGAAGTAGATACTTTCTTGCAGGTTAATAATCGATGCTGCTCTTTCGCCATCTTCATGACCTCATCTAAAGATTAAACTATAACGGTGTGGATTCTAAAAAGTTGTCTTGAAGACCGCTGCTCACGCTGGACGAGGTAAGAGACAATCCTCTGATGCTCTGTCTTTGTGCCTCCCTAGTCCAACATTCCAATACAGTTGTTCGATTGGTGAATATAACCGGTTACTTAGCGACGAATACATTAATCATCAGCTCGTCTCGACGATTTATAATTATTGGATAGAACATAGACATTCATCCAGCATCAAGATTGCAACTCAACTCCTTGCATATGACAATCGAACCTCGGCATAGTCTGACCCTTAGTAACCTGCCCAGACTCGAAAAGGGCAAGCGGAAAGAGGCTTTTCCAAAACAAATTTCATGCTAGTCTTAGATCTGCATATCTGCGGGGTGAGGACCTGCTGTAAAGCCCCTAGCTGATCCAGTCATTCTTCGTATAAATCTGCTCGGTATCTCGTGATACACCCATCAACTTCATTCCCGCACCACCATCGCCACTCCAAAATGTCCGGACTTTGGGCTCAAGCAGTAACTCAATACGACCCCTTCAAGGTTGAATTCATTGGATCTCTTGCTATCCAGGTCCTCTTCTGGTGGATTCCTTCTGCCGGCTTTGTTTTGCTTGATCGACTCGCGCCTTCGTTTGCTGCAAAACACAAGATCCAACCTGCCCCGAAGCAGCCGACATCTTGTGAAATATTTGATGCGGTCGTTATTTCTCTCAGAAATCAATTTATCATCATGGGACTACAAGTCACTCCGGCTGTCATCTCAACCTCAACCAGGTCCTCCGCCTTTCAGATCACCCCATCATTACCATCTGCAAAGGATTTCATCTTTCACTTCTCAATCTGTCTGATTGCCCGAGAGATTTTATTCTATTACTCTCATCGATTACTCCATTTACCATATCTGTATCGCCGCATCCACAAGATTCATCATAAGTTCACGGCGCCCGTGTCATTCGCATCACAGTATGCTCACCCTGTTGAACACATTGTAGCAAACACGATTCCCATTGTCCTTCCACCTTTCCTCCTGCAGACTCATATCCTGACCATGTGGGCGTTTGTTTCCTGGCAGCTCATCGAGACGGCGACCGTCCATAGTGGCTATGATTTCTTCGGGGGTGCGGCATATCGTCATGATCGACATCATGAGAGGTTCAATGTTCATTTTGGGGGGATGCCGTGGTTGGATTGGTTACATGGTACTGATGAAACTGAAGGGTTAGTGAAGAAAAATAGTTGATAATCTGCTGAACTCTACCAACCACCCTTCGAGAGAAGATTCCTGACTGGACTCCTATTCAACTCGATAGCCACGTGATAGAAAGCATGGTTGACAATTTGAGTTTAAGGAAAATCATAAAGTCCACAGTCTGGAGATTAGGGGATACAAAAGACCATTCAATCCAAAATGTCAGTTATGCAAAAAGCTTGTATGTTAAGCTTTATGAGCCATACCATCGCTTGATCATGTATAAATACCTGCAAACATCTGCAGCCATCTGTTTCTATTATTTCACCCTAATATTCGTATTTCAGAAAACATCATGGATACTTCACAGGCGCCACTCTGTGAATCCGGTGTGCAAACACCTCGTGCAATTATACATCGCTATCACGGATTTTCAGCCTACTGTCCTTATGTTATAACATGTCATGATTACTCAGATGATCCGACTATCTTAGATTTTGCAATGGGTTCCGATCACTCTAAAGAAGCTGACATCTGCGAATACGACTCGAAGTATCTCAAGACAATTTCGCCTCCATGGAACATATTATCGGTCGAAATGCAGCAATTGATCGGCAAAGAACTTCAGCTAGTTAATATTTTTCTGAAAACACAGCCAGGAGTATACAGCGCTTGTATGAATACAATGTCATATGGAGATCTTTTTGTGACATGGACCTGCTGCCTATCAAGCTTCATCCACTTGTCAATCTCAAGCCAGAAAAGATTACACAATTTAGTAGAGATTACATGTAGAAGCGCGTCACTCCAGATTTTCCTAAACGCGATATAAGGCCCCGGATCTAGGGAAACCGTCACCCAATCCATTAAGATTAAGTGGACTTGCAAGATGGTAGTTCAAAACTGGCGATCCCTTTGTCAGGCCATTCCTCTTTATAAATTTCGGTACCCTGTCCAACTATTCATTGAGACATGCTAAAACATAATAGTATTGACTTTGCTAATCAAGTGTTCACTCCAAAGCGGGCCGGAAGATAAAACTCAGGCAACCCCAGAGTTACCATCTCAGTTATTTCACATTGACACGCTGGTGTTGCCCAAATCATGCGCCCAACAATTTTACCATTTTTGACAAGAATTCCTACTCCATTTTCAAGAGAGACTCGATATTTGAGTCCAGGAAATCGGTATACTTTTGCATACTGCAATTCAGTCGGCAAAACGAAGCTTCCAACTTTATGTGCAAATGTTCGAAGACATCCAGAGCAAGTGATACCCACGACATAATCGTATGGTGAACAGTGGATGGTCCCAAAGAAGGCGCTGTTGGCTGCTAGAATTGATTGGCTATGACCTGTCCGAATATTCGATAGTTGCAAGATATTTGCAAGCCATTCAATGTTGTTTTCGCCTTCGATAGGCCAATGTGGTAGATGTGACTTATTGTAAAGCTCATTTAGAACTTCTTGGAGATGACTAAGTTGACACTTGTCTTCTAGATCTGCTAGAGACGTTAGTGCTACTGATCCGTATATTCTCTCCAAAGCCAAAAGAAAGTCCTTGACATTGGGGCCATCAAATTCAAGGGCTAGTTTTGCGCCATATGAAAAGCTTCTTGAAAGAAATGGCTGTTCTTCAGCAAAGGCGCGCCGAATCACTGATACAGTGCCTATCGTTTGGAGTTTCATAGAAACAAGCCGATCGTCATCGTTGAAGTAGAGGTCGTGTCCCAGGGCTAGAGGATGAGTCTCGTCTTGTAATGACCAGGTGAAAACATCTTCATATCCAAACTCGGACCAATGGCGAGGACCTCTCCTCTCAATGGCTCCCATGACAGGTGTTATCAACAAGGGAGACATGTCTCTTGCCTTCAAACAGCTCCACGCAATCTTGTAATACTCTGCCTTGAAGTTCGAGCCGGGCAAGATTGTAGATTGTGTTGGTACTATGCCTGACAGTACATGCAGGAAATCGATCCGGTCTCGGCAGCCCCTCTTGCAAAGAAGAACTGTCCCAAACGCAAAGTTGAATCTCTTGAGTCTCTTGGCGATTCTCAAAGCCCCTAAGCTCCAAGGCACCTGATTCTTGCCCATGTTCATCTTTTGCTCTAGATACTGCACCACTTTGTAGTGTCTTGCCTCCTCATTCCAAATGCTGTGCAGTCGGGACAGAAACGCGGGGTCATCTAGATCTGCGAGATATGTGTAGTCACCCACCATCATCCGAACTCTCCCACTTCTAATAAACTCCATAGCAGTCCAGACACGCTTGAAGTATGTAGAGTTGCAGATTGAAACGAAGGAGCGGACTCGTTCTTCAGACCTGTTGTTTTGATAGAGGCATTCTACCACGGCTGGGGGTACATCCTTCAAATATAAGATGGTAGTGTCGGCGGTATTGTAAAGATTATGCATAATTTGGAGGATGTTGTCTCGCAGAGCAGTGGACCACTGCGGTACGCTTAAGTAGTCCAACCAAAGCTCCACGTCGGCATGGCCAGCGCCTTTTAAAGCATTACATATCTTGACTGAGATCTCCAAAGCACGTCTGGTTGCTTCTGCGGCATCCCTGTCTGTGTTCTGCTGCTGCTGGACCTTTGAAATGATAGGATCCCATACATGCGAGACTGCCACAAATGGCGTTTTATGGCTGCGGATGCAGTCCATGTGGCGATCGAAGAAGACGATATCTCCCCGAGACGTGGGAATTATGATACTGTACCCAGGATCGTGAGGGCCGCATGGCTCAATACGGAATGTACGGATCAGGGCGCCAAACGTGAAAGACTTTCCGCAGAGAAGGCATTCCAAGTCCTTTGACGTAGGCTCGCGCCAAATCGTTTGAAGTAGTTCTTTAGCGTTCTGTTCGTCCATGAATGTTAATTAATAAAGTTGAAATCTTGAACTTCTTATATCAAAGGACAAAATGAGGGGTTTAGTTTTATATAACGAAAGAACGCGGGGGTTTTGCGTTACACAACAGAACTAATGAGCTTAGTAAAGAGTAAGACAATATGCTTATATGTAGGCTATAGATAGAACCCTCTCTATTGACTGTGAAAGACTGGGGCTGTTTACTCTTTAATAAGGTAGTTGGATCCTGTGCCAGAGAGCACTAGACTCCTGCTTGTTAGTGAGGGTGTGTGGAAGGCGTGATGTTTGATGACGATGGTTCATCTTCCAGGCAGACAATAATGCGGACTAACTTTTATACAACATATCTTCTCGATAAAATCTCACTGACACAGTCTGCCTTATTATTGATAGAAATTTAGTTTATTTTACTCAATAGGAGCATTAGCTAAAGTATCAACCGCCGTAGAAAGAAGGAGGCCTTGGTCAACAACGATCTGGATGAAATTGTTTGCCCAGCCTTGGCAGTTCTCGCCCTTGAATTTGAGTCAGAATAGGGAACCTCATTTGGAGAGACACTGCTTACTGAGAAGGGGTCAAGAGGATTGGGACCAGTTCCAGCCCCTGGGAGAGACATAGTCAACTGCTCAAGGTGACTAAGATGCGAGTCATCGATTTGACCTAATTTGAAGGTCGTGTATTTCCGGAATGTGTTTTTTAGATCGTAATTGCGTTTAATCTCAGGTTGGTATCCGTGGAAGCCAGAACCGACTGCCTGGAAAACAGTTCCTTTCGATAAGTCAGACCTCCCCATAAAGATGCTCCAGTGTCCAGGGACACGCTTTCTAGCGGTGGACTGATTGTACACCACTAAGCAAACGTCCAAGAGCATTGTAGAGGATTTGAGATGGTAGGAACTGTATGAAATGTGAGAGGGTTGAAGACTGAAGTGATCTGGGTCTGTAGGAACGTCCTGTCGCAAGGCCAATTCTGCATCAAGAGAAAAGAACGAGTCGATTCTTGAAGAAGGAATACGAAGTCCAGAAGGTAGGATGCGTTGTGCGTGAGAGCTTGAGCTGTCAGATGGAATAGTGTAATTTAGCTAGCATTCTTATAGTTGTTTATTAAACAGTAGAACTCTGTTCTCTATGAGAACAACAGATAGCTGAGACTAGTGGGCGCTTCGTGAAACATTATTATTTCTTAAAATAAGGCTTATCCTTGTTGATCTCCCAATTACTTCTCAAGGCGGGTTATGTTGTTGGTGACAGTCAACTGTTGTTGGTGATATCTTCCAAAATTCCTTATGGAGCTTAGTGGCTGGTCGGCTTAAACCCAAGGCACTGTTCATTGCGGCTAAGCAACCCTATGAATGGCTGATAGTACCACATTGATCCACTTTGGAAACGAATGAGAGCATTCAGTTTAAACGAGTAATGTATAGGAATGGTTCGTGGTCAAATTGCAAGAGCTGGTTGCCCACCAACGAAGTGAACTACGATAAATGACCTTTGAATTTAATCTATCAAGGTGCATATGAGTTAACATAAGAGCAAAATGCTTCGCAACAATCCGGATCTGGCTCCTTCAACAGCTTGGGCAAATATTCAGTCTGCCATTCTGAACCGAGTTTTGTGGTCATCTCAACCTTAAAAAACTCCCAGTAGGACGGATACCAACCGGACTGTTCCCAGTCAATAATGGCCATGACACGGCAAGGCGAATCTTTAGACACCATGATATTGACAGGGTTAAGATCGGCGTGGGTAAAATGGATAGCGCAATCATCCGGTAACATATCTCGATATGGATCCAAGACATCGGCAAGATCAATATCTGGTTGTCTCACCTTGGCTGGCCACTTGAACATGTTGGACATGCAATCGTGAAGTTCAGTTGCCGAAGAGAATGGACCAACAGGTGGGAAATTTGTACCAGTGAATACCATATCGCTCAGTGGCCCACGGCTAATGTTACCTAAGCGAAAGTTAATTCTGATGAAATCCTTGAGCATAAGCAGGGTTCTTACCAATGAACTGGTCGTCAGGTGCTTGTCGTAGACGAGATATTTCTGTGATATTTGTTTTGAGCTCTTGACAGACACCCTCTTTCTCTGTGACAGTCAAACTGTCCCAACGGTCCTTTAAGGTGACCCCGTCGATATACTCCATGTAAAGGAATGCAATGCCACTTTCCTGTGTCCAGCCATAAACCTCTGGAACGGGGACTTGAGGTAAAAAACGACGAACGACCCAAAGACACTGTCCCTCTGAAATGATCGTATCGGAGATATCGCTATGTTTGACGGCGAGCCCAAGTTCCTCAAACACAGCTGGTATGCGCAGTTGTATGTTCTCAGCTCGTGGGTGCTGAATAAAATTAGGCCGAGCTAATACTTCAGAAGGGGTCGGGAGTGTATTTGTTTTGGAACCCCGCTTGAAGAATGAGGAGTCGTAAAATGTAACAGAGGGGCCCTGGGGTATTTCGTCAAGCGATACAAAGGTAGACATACTGGCAAGAGCAGAGTAATGTGTTATCTGAAGTTCCAGCAATGTCTCCGGTGGTATGCAACAGTCAAATTCAAGATGAAGGAGATCGTCAGATGCGGGGATGGAATGCTTGTAGAATTTGTACCTGGAAAAACTTTGGCCATTTTCATGTGATGACTAAGGACAGATGAAAACACAGCGAATAGCTTGCTATTACCTAGGTGATAGATGATGTCGAAAGCCCAGAAACGACTTTATCCCTCATTCTACATCAAAGTTCACGTAAAGTCTACCTTCCCAGCTAGCGAGCATCGTCCTCTTGCACTGAATATCTGATAACCTATCCGTTGTGCATAGAAGTACTTTGACTTCATTCGCCGGACACTAACAACACTAGAGATCGGCAATGCTAATGCTGAAAATTAGATGTTGGTGCATACCTTTTAAGCCTGAAATCAGGCGCTACATATGTGCCGCAAAGACATGTACTGCGTCTTACACCGGCAACAAGGAATGAAGCTTTTTCTCAATATAAACGTCATATCCAAAATTCCATATTTGAGCCTAAAAGAGTGAATGAATTACTGATCTTCCAGCTATCCGCGCCAATCTCAATGTATTAATTTAAACTATACGACTTAAAAACTGACGTTCGAGAAACTCAAATAGATCCGCGCCAATCAATCTCAGTGTGGGGGAATGAAACCTGGGGTCACGTTGCACACAGTTGCTCTAATCCGATTGTACTAATCTGAAAACGCAATTCTCGGATCCGCCTCCGTAATTCAAATAGGCAATATTTCAACTCGGACTTGGGAACCCTACATGGATTTCCAGAAACGAAATACAGGATCATACTAACATGGCGATAATTCCTCCACCAATGTTATATAGGCGCATATAATGATTACTGCAGAGTAGGAGCGATTTCATTACACAATTAGGCAAGGAACCAGAGCTACTAGGATAATATAAATGAATATAAATATCGACTGCCTTACGCGTATCGATTGCTTCACGAGCATCAACTTCTAGTTCATTCTCCCACCAACCAGCCCATCTCTTCATCAGCAACCGCGAGAATGAAGTTCCTTAACAACGATCTACTTGCTTCAAGCACCCTCCTTCTTGCCACTCTTGGAGGTGCCTCAGCTCAATGTTCCCTCCCTACCAGCTACCGTTGGACATCAAGTGGTCCTCTTGCTCAACCTGCGAATGGCTGGAACAGTCTCAAGGACTTCACCGTTGCCCCTTACAATGGTCAGCAGCTAGTCTATGCTACTGCCTACGGCCAAGGTGGTTGGAAGTCTATGGGCTTCAGCCCTGTGTCGGATCTTAATAACCTTGGTTCTGCGTCACAGACTCTTCAGACGAGTACCGCTGTGGCCCCAACTCTGTTCTATTTCAGACCTAAGGGTATCTGGATCTTGGCCCATCAATGGGGTCCCACAAAGTTCTCTTATAGAACTTCCAACAACCCCACCAACATCAACGGTTGGTCTCAACCGCAACCTCTATTTACTGGAGAAATTGCCAATGCACCATTCGGTCCTATCGATCAAACCGTCATTGGCGATAGCCGAAATATGTACTTGTTCTTCTGTGGCGATAATGGTAGAATTTACCGCGCGTCCATGCCTATCGGCAACTTCCCCGGAAACTTTGGATCGAATTCCCAAATTATCCTACAAGATACCGAAGATAACCTCTTCGAAGCGGTTCAGGTTTATACCGTTCAAGGACAGAATAAATATCTGATGATTGTTGAGGCTAAGGGTAGAAATGGTCGGTTCTTCCGATCGTTTACTGCGAACAGCCTTGATGGTCAGTGGACTGTCAATGCTGGCACCGAAAGCAACCCCTTTGCCGGCAAGGCAAACTCAGGCGCCACCTGGACCAACGATATCAGCCACGGCGAGCTGATCCGCACTGCCAACGATGAGACATTCCCTATTGACCCTTGTAACTTGAAGCTTCTGTATCAAGGACGCAACCCTAGTATCAACGTCGACTACAATCTCTTGCCATACCGTCCTGGTCTCCTAACACTCCGTCGATAGATTGCTAGTCTATCTTATTTATAAAGAGTCTGTCCTTACCGCTTTAGTGTATACAGTTGGAAAACTTATAGTAATATATGAGACAATCATTAGTGAGATCTTTTAAGTTCAGTGTAGGGCTGGTCCAGTGATATGTAACAGTCAAGTTGAAGATGGAGGAGAACACAGCAAGCAGCTGTATTGGGTGATTCTGGGTCATGTCGAAAGCCCAGTAATGACTTCATCCCTCATTCTATATTAAAGTTTACGTAAAGTCTACCTTCCCAGCCAGCAAGCATCGTCCTCTCGCACTGAATATCTGATAACCTATGCGTTGTGTATAGAAGTACTTTGACTTCATTTGCCCGACACTTGAGATAAGTGTAGACATCGGGGCAGGGACGTTCTTCTTGACTCATGTTTAACACAACCAAGACTTTTCTCTTCTGTCCCTTGCCACCCTTGATTGGAACAACACTTTCTTTGAGATAAACGAATAGAAACTCATCTTCCGGATCCACAAGTTTGAATGACCCAAAGATAAAAAGATCTTGGTATCGCTTGCGCAATCTCAACATCTCTTTATAAAAGCTCAAAATAGAATCAGGATCCCTCAGTTGTCTCGCAACGTTGATGTCGCGGTACTCATCATGGACCTTCATCCACGGTTTGGCCTGTGCGCTCGTAAACCCTGCCTTTGGGGAATCATCCCACTGGAATGGAATCCGCGAATGATCACGCGCCATGATCTGGAGTCCGTGCATCGTGTCCTCGACTCTCTTCTCGTTACCAGATGCAACAGCCTCAGCAAAAAAGTTGCTGCTTTCAATGTCCTTGTACTCTTCAATTCCCCAGGAGCGTGGCATGTTGGTCATGCCTATTTCTTGGCCTTGGTAGAGAAACAATGTACCTGTAAGAGTCGCTTGCCACATCGCTATGGTCTTTGCAGATCTGAGCCACCATTCCGATGACGAAGTATCGCCGAAACGATCGACTGCTCTTCCGTTGTCGTGGTTCTCGCAGAATACTGTTGTCCAGGCGTCCGTTCCCTCGATGAAGCTCTGCCACCTTTCCACAAACGACTTCAGCTTCGACAACGGGAAATCTTGATAGATGTACTTGTCTCCAAAGCCGTTACCGTTGCCGAGTCTGATCATGGAGAATTCGAATACCATGTCCAATTCTTTCGCTGCCGCAGATACATAAGGTATGACCTGCGATGGATGCGGTGTATTGGAAAGCTCGCCCACAGACACAGCATTGTACGGTCTGAGTACCTTGTCGTTCATTTCATGGATGAATTCATGAATCCTTGGTCCGTTACACCACATCTCAGGTGCCGGTTGATGGGGTGAAGATGGATCCGTTACAGGGGCATCGATGAAATCCTTCCTCTTGGAATACTTGTTGACTGTGTCAATGCGGAACCCATCAACGCCGCGATCAAGCCAAAAACGCATTGTGTTCTCATAGATCGCTTCACGGCACTCTTCGTTATCCCAGTTCAGATCCGGTTGGTCTGGGGCGTACAGATGGAGATAGTATTCTTGTGTATGCTCATCCCATGTCCACGTAGAGCATGCAAAGTACCCCCTCCAATTTGTGGGAGGCTGGCGCACACCATTCGTATCATAGTGTGCAGGTTGCCAGATGTACCAGTCTCTTTTCGGGTTATCCTTTGAGGATCTTGACTCTTTGAACCACTCGTGTTCAACAGACGTGTGATTCACGACAAGGTCGAGTATGATCTTGAGCCCTCTTGCATGACATTGGTCAATAAGAGTGTCGACATCTTCAACACTTCCGTATGGTTCGTAAATCTTTTGATAATCTGACACGTCATATCCCATGTCCTTTTGGGGACTTTCGAAAATGGGAGAGACCCAGACGACGTCAATACCCAGATCGCTCAAATAGTCCAGTTTGGAGATGAGACCAGGTAAGTCCCCCCAACCGTCGTCGTTGGAGTCTTTGAAGCTGGCTGGGTAGACTTGATAAAAGGATGCGGCTTTCCACCAGGGATGAGTACCGGCATATTGACGATGTTCATCCCAAGATATGGAACCCATGGTGTTGTAGATTGTGATGGTCTAGTCAATCAAGAGAGATGACAAGAAAGGAGTGTTGATAAAGGCGACAAGGAGAGGTGAAGATGAGAAAATGGACGAGGGGAAACGAGCGGTTTATCAATCTCACAAAACCCGATGCAAGAGAATGTGGAGATAAGTCAGATTAGAGCCGCATACATCGGACTGTCCGCCGGGTTGTGATTTTGGGTAAAGATCGGCCGAGGCTGTTTGTGTCATGCGACGCCTTCACGCCATGTTCAGTGTCTTGGTCTGAAATTGTGGCTGGTTCTTAAAGGCGGAGACTCCGTCTTAGCAATGAAAGCGTCGGAGTCATTCCGCTCTTAGCGTTCTTTCCAACACTGTCCAATGATTGTGCTGAACTATTGATGGAGTCTCCGTACCACTAACGGAGTCTCCTGTCATTAGAAACCAGCTCAACTTGAGTATCCAATCTTCTTCTCCTTAGATCTTCTCCCCACACTGCAAAGTCAGTCATCCCCAGGTTTTTGTTCCTTTTCCCCACAGGCTTTACCGAGCGACCAACGGCCCTTGCTCTCTTTCTGGGGGATATGCGCGGAACCCGTTTACCCTCGAGTTCTGACAGACAGCATCGGTTGTTCAAGTATATAAAGACCGGGTTCTCTCTCTTTTCTTATTTCGTTGGACTTTAGCAGTAAAGATTTTTACTTTGTTCTCTCATCCATTTGCAATGGCCTCTCCCAAACCCTTTCCAGAAAAACAACCCAACGCGCAGCATGATGAGGCTGTCACCCCCGAAACCCTTGCCTCGGAAGCCAAGGTCGCTGCTGAAGCTGAACATTACATGACTCTATGGGAAGCCGTCAAAACGTACCCAAAAGCCATTGGCTGGTCCGTTCTATTGTCTACCACTCTTATCATGGAAGGCTACGACCTTGCTTTGCTAGGTAATTTGTACGCTTCACCTGTATTCAACCAGAAGTTTGGCACGTATGATACCAAAAAAGAGAAGTTCGCTGTTTCAGCCGCTTGGCAATCTGGATTGTCAAACGGTGCCCGTGCTGGAGAGATCATCGGTCTGATCCTTGCGGGATGGGCGTCTGACCGATATGGATACAAGATGACAACTGTTGGAGCACTTGTTCTGATGATTGCATTTGTCTTTGTTTTATTCTTCGCCCCAAACATCAAGATTCTTGTTCTGGGAGAGGTTCTCTGTGGTATGTATCTATCCGTTGACTACAAATACACATTTTCTGATGTGACAGGTATTCCATGGGGCGCGTTCCAGAGCGTGACACCCGCGTATGCGTCTGAAGTAGCACCCGTCGTGCTCCGACCCTACCTGACGACATTCATCAATATGTGTTGGGTCATTGGGCAGTTCTTTGCTGCTGCCGTTAACAAGGGCTCTGTCGGACGAGGGGATGAGTGGGCCTATCGCATCCCGTTTGGAGTACAATGGGTATGGCCTGTTCCAATCCTTGCAGGTGTCATTTTTGCCCCCGAGTAAGTCATCAGATCATCCAACCTTGGTTCAAACCCAACTGACGGCGTTCAAGGTCCCCATGGTGGCATGTCCGCAAAGGCAATCGTGCCGCTGCAAAGAGGTCTCTTCTCCGGCTCACATCTCCTCAACAACCCAACTTCAACGCCGATGAAACCATTGCCATGATTGAGCACACAAACGAGATGGAAAAGAACCTGAAGGAGGGTACCAGCTACCGAGACTGCTTCAAAGGCGTTGATCTCCGACGCACAGAGATCGTGATTGGTATCTGGCTCGTCCAGACTCTTGGCGGTCAAAATCTCATGGGGTATTTCTCGTATTTCTTGACTCAAGCTGGTATGGATGCTGGCAACTCGTTCTCACTCTCCATGGCACAGTACGCCCTTGGCATGGTCGGCACATTTGGTTCTTGGTTCTTAATGGCCAGGGTTGGTCGAAGGACAATTCACTTCACTGGTCTATGCACCCAGCTTGTTATCCTCATCATTGTTGGGTCGCTTTCCTTTGCCAATGACAACGGTTCGGTCTGGGCAATCGGCGCGATGCTCATAGTCTTCACTTTTGTGTACGACTTTACCGTTGGACCGGTCACATATTCATTGATCTCCGAGCTGTCCTCGACCCGTCTCAAGGCAAAGACAATTGTTATGGCTCGCGCTGCTTACAACGCTAGTAACATATTTGTCAACGTCATGACCAACTACCAGTTGTCGTCGAGTGCGTGGAATTGGGGCGCTCGTACGGCTTATTTCTGGGCTGGAACCTGTCTACTCTCAGCCATCTGGGTATATTTCAGGCTCCCTGAACCTAGAAACAGGACATATGCAGAGTTGGATGTTCTATTCGAGAAACGTGTGTCGGCTAGGAAATTCGCCCAGACAGATGTTGATCCGTATTCCCATTCGGTTGTTTCTGACAAGAAGCCGACAGCTGAGAAAGAGATTCAGTAGATGATTGAACGTAGTCATCTAGAGGAGCATGTGGCGAGCGTGTACATATTCGACAGTATATCTGATGTAATATTATTGTAGATTTACTCTTGGTAACGGGGGACTATTCTCGGGCACAGTCGAGTCAGGACTGGGCAGCGCCTGTTGAATGTGCTTTTCCAGAAGAGGGTCATACGTGCTTGTACCACCTGGCAGCTTAGTAATGAGGTTCCGAATATACAACAAGTCATCTTCAGGTGCTGTCCCCATTGCCAAACCTTGTGGACTTGAAGGCGCCACAGGCACGCGAGCAAGAACGTCTACAACTGCTGAGACGATATCATACAGCTTCTCTGTGACGCCTATGCCGTGAATACTAATACTGTCGATGGAGAGATCTCTTGTTGAGAGGGTCAAGTCTTTGGCAATTACTAGAGGATATTGATATGTGAGACTGTACTGCTGGGCGTTTTCGCTAAGATGGCCGAGTCGGAGACGTAGCTTCCATACAGTCATACGTAGCCAGAGCTGGGTTATCCTCAAGTTTGCTTTTTGTGTCTCATGGAGTAGTGCGTCTGGCTTGATTGCTGTATTGACAGCAGTCTCGACAAAATCGAGTGATGAAAGTGGTGGCGTGATTGCGAAACGTTCCTGATTGAGAATGGCAACAAAGGATGTGTCAATTGGCCTGAAGAGGGCTGAGAGACTCCAAAATCCGGACAATGAAGGATCGTTCACGTCAATCTCCGGCGCTTCATCCGTTATCAGTAACGTAATTGGACGACGATATCGGATGGCGTGGGATCGTTCAGAAATCACAAGCACCCAGAATAGACGATGTGCCAGAGCTTTGGAAGTGTGATCCATATCATCGAGTCTTAGCAAACAGAACAGAGTCGTTGCCTCGCGCAGGAATAAGAATGTCTGGCTATGATGCGACAACCTCGCCTGACACGCGTATAGGAAAAAGGCCACGAGGCATTGATTCAAGCGCGGTCTCATGGTTCTCGGAGTTGATTGATGAAGAGCAACAGTCTGGTCAACAATCATGGATCCATATGTCGCGTTATTTTGGGCGATGAGACCCTGTGATAGAAGATTCTCTGGCTCTTCAGACTGGAGCAAGACCTGGGCACACATTGCCACAAGAACAGTGTATGCTTCCAATCTCTCCTCCGGTGAGGATGGAGAAGTCGACCGGAGCTGGCCAACATAGTCGCGCGTAAGAATGGGTATGGTAGGGTACAGTCTTGCAAAGAAGCGCTCAACGCAGTGGTCCAGTATTTGACTGGGAACGAGGTCAGTCAGTCTGGAGAGGGCATCCGCAGGGCCTTTGTGTGTGTTTGGGAATGATTGGTAAGGATACGGGTACGCGTGGAGAGGCTGAAGAATGGTGGGAGAACCAGACTGTCCAATACATCGATCTGCAAGACCTGCATCCACACATCTCCTGCAGGGGCGATATTCGTTGCAGCCTCTGCGTAGGGTTTTGCAGCGTTGACAAGCCCTCGGTACCTGCGACCTCTTGGCGGGTGGATTCGGAATATCGTCGGCCATCACAATGAGACTATACGGGTGTGGACGGGATAGACTAGACAGACAAGTAAGAGATAGGAGAGATAGCAGATGCCGTTGGTTATCCAAGATTACGATAATCGCGCACACGCGTGGGACTGAAAAAAGAAGTGGAGTTGAGCATTGGCCAGATAAGGAACCCGTTTCCTTCGGATGAGGTAACGAAAAGATAATGGAAACAGAGAGTGGAAGTCCTCCACAGAACAGAACCCAACGAGTCAAGACTTTTTCCAGTGAGGAGGCTGGTAAGACTTGGCTTTTGCTTGGCTCGTAGCATTCTTCATATTGACAATCTGTACCCCGCTTCAAGAATAAAGGAGAGCTAGTACGAAACGGGCGACTCCAGATTCTCACAATGACAGCTTCAATTTGGAGCAACAGACCACCTACAAACTTTCGGTGAGGCTAATTGCATTCAGTCTCTCATGCAATGCAAGCATGAGTCAAGGAAACAATAGAAACCTGCTCGAACCATTACGCATCCTTGTGCGATCAGCGTGTTTGACAAGGTCTCACGGTACGTAATTAGCGTGCGACCCGAGCTTACTATCCACGCTACGCTTCCGATTTGGCGGTGCATTACTCTAAATCAACCTTGTTCATATGTCTTGGCTTGCAGGCTGTGTTGGTTTGTACCATGGTCCTGGACCTGGACCTGTGCTGGATAACGATGTGGTAACATTGTGGATTATACGCATATCCTCGGATCGGTGATAAGCATCCAGCTATTGATTGTCTTGGCCAATACGTCGTCAGTATAAAACATATCTACTATCGCAGGTGAGGAGCAGTCTTTTCTTTCTCCTTCTTTACCTACCTCCTCCTCCTCCAACTCTTCTCTCTCCAAGTGCTGTATCCTCTTGTGTTAACCCAGCATGTCGCCCTCTTTCCACTCCCTACTTGCTATCGCAACCCTTGCAGGCTCAGCTGCCCTTGCATCCCCGATCCCGGAGCCACAAACACCACAACTTATTCCCCGGGCTGTTGGTGACTTTGAGTGCTTCAACGCTAGTCTTCCCAACATTACCATCTTCGCGACTGGCGGTACCATCGCTGGTTCTGCTGGTTCTGCCGATCAAACTACGGGTTACCAGGCTGGCGCATTGGGCATCCAAGCGTTGATCGACGCTGTCCCGCAGCTCTGCAACGTCTCCAACGTCAGGGGCGTGCAGATCGCCAATGTCGATAGTGGCGATGTAAACTCTACTATCCTGACCACTTTGGCGCATCGCATCCAGACTGATCTTGACAATCCTCACATCCAAGGTGTTGTCGTCACTCATGGCACTGACACTCTTGAGGAATCTTCATTTTTCCTCGATCTCACCGTCAAAAGTGAAAAGCCTGTTGTTATGGTTGGATCCATGCGTCCCGCCACTGCCATCAGCGCTGACGGTCCTATCAACCTCCTCTCTGCTGTTCGATTGGCAGGCAGCAAGAGTGCCAAGGGCCGCGGTACAATGATTGTCCTCAACGACAAGATCGCTTCTGCACGCTACACCGTTAAATCCCACGCCAATGCTGTCCAGACTTTCATTGCCCAAGACCAAGGTTACCTTGGTGCCTTTGAAAACATCCAGCCCGTCTTCTGGTACCCTGCTAGTCGACCATTGGGTCATCACTACTTCAATATTAGTGCCAGCTCACCTAAGAAGGCTTTTCCCCAGGTCGACGTCTTGTACGGTCACCAAGAAGCGGACCCCGAGCTTTTCCAAGCTGCTATCGATAGCGGCGCCCAGGGCATTGTTCTCGCTGGTCTTGGTGCTGGAGGGTGGCCTGACGAAGCGGCTTATGAGATCAAGAAGGTCTTGAATGAGACTGACATTCCTGTTGTCGTCAGCCGTCGCACTGCTTGGGGATACGTTGGAGAGAGACCTTTCGGTATTGGTGCC
Organism: Fusarium asiaticum; assembly: GCA_025258505.1. Taxonomy (NCBI): domain Eukaryota; kingdom Fungi; phylum Ascomycota; class Sordariomycetes; order Hypocreales; family Nectriaceae; genus Fusarium; species Fusarium asiaticum. The sequence continues at coordinate 11,824,448 of CP088257.1, read as the reverse complement.
GGCTACTTGAACCCTTCCAAGGCCAGAATTCAACTACAGCTTGCGCTCGAGAAAAAGCTTTCTGTAGAGGAGATCCAGGACATTTTCGAGTATGTTTGACTGGAAAGGGAGTTTGAAATGAATCAATGATACATGATTAACCATGAATTTAAATATAATTACATAGGAATGAATGCGAACTGAAAATGTTGGGTACTTGAGTGACTAGCATCGTGGTAATGACACAACTCCAGAATCTATCAGGTCTTGCGTTCATACATGCCCGCGACTAGTAGATAATATGAGCTATTAAGTTGAAAAGGAAAAATTACGCACCCTAAGATCATATAATAAACAGTATAAATCTACTCGCGAATCTCAACTCGTGTATCCCATACCTCAAATGACCAACTTCTTTGATACCCTACACATCAAAGGTCCAAACGAGTTTATTGCCAAAATGGGACAAGCGGTGAGTTCATCCGAAGCGTGTCACGTGCTGACTGTATTACATGTCTCACCTTATCCATAGAACAACACATTCACTCTCTGACAAACGTTCATCGACATGTCATCACAGTACGCAGAACGTAGGACCATAAATATTCCATCAACCAGAGACCAGCCAGCGATAGTACCGTGTTACGATCTCGAGGATCGCACCCGCTCAGCCCTTCAGAGTTTACATGAAGGCGATTTATTACAACTTGTGAGACACTAGTTTCCAACACTCGCTTTCACGCTGACGACCATCATAGGCCGTGGATCATGGGGAAGAGTTGTTTCAATTCGTGAGTGTCGATAGAGACATCACACCGGAGTCACTGAGCCATCGTCTCAACTCTGCCAACCCGAAGAATGTGGCTTTATATCGGTGTCCTGTATCTCAGAGTACTGTTTTAATCTGGACTCGATGCCCGGCAACAAGTTCTGCTAAGCGAACTCGTACCCAAAATCGAGTCAGAAGAGATCTTACTTGGTACGCTGGCGAAGAGGGCATCCAGAAAATTGTTACTGTAGGTAATACAATTCCGTGTGTCAAAGCGGTCTATCTAAGTTTATACAGTTATCAATGCGTTCAAAGGAAGATGTGACTGTTTCCAAATTGATAGACGCTTGCGGAATCAGTGGAGAGACACAAGATCAATAAAACGCTATTGAATGAATATGTGATATGCATAAGTGCTGAGTGGATATCGAATAAAGTTCTGCCATGTCCATTCTTAGACAACCTCAACAGTATACATACCATCTTGATCTTTGCTCCTGTAGAATACTTCGTCTATCCCCAAGTCACTCCATATCTCTTCCCTTAATCTGGTTCTGGATTTAAATATTGCCGTATGATCAAGCCAATCCCTGTGCATTCGACTGACACCAATCTCAAAAATTCCGACTCTGATAAAGGTTCCTCGTCCTCGTCCTCCATCTGTACAGGGTATCAGCAACAGCCCGCAATCAGACGGTACCGTAACCACTCCATCCGATTTAATATCTGCTTCTGCAACCTTCAAAGCGAATACTCGCGTGTTCTTTGGCAGTTCCCTGTCCAGCAAAATGATACACGGGTGGTCTGCCTTCAGACCCTTTCTCATAAACACAAGCATTGGTTTGAAGTTGATCGGCTTGACGGTGGTCCATCGCTGTGACATTGAACCCTGGCGCCACCACCACCAGTGCAATGGCCCCAGAAAATTGCGTGAAGCCTGTCGAAATCGTACCTCTGTCAGACGGCCACGGAGAACCAGGGAAGTAAAGGGGGAGTTTGTCAGAGTGTTCGACTTTGCCTCCTCCGGTATGACAATATTGACAACTTGCGCCACTACCTTTGGTTCGGTCTGGGCGCGAAATAAAAAGAAAAACTCTACTGGTGCGTTGACAGAGGCCCAAGACCAGCTCGGTGCGACTTTAATGCTTGGTGGTGTATCTTCAGGCCAGCTTATTTGCCAAAGTAAGAAATGCAGAAGACTGTCTTGGCCCCAAACACCATTGAGATAATGTTTCCTTGGAACGATACACGCCACCTGCTCTGCTACACCGTCAACAGCGATAAGTCTATCACTTTCATTCGTAAGCTTGCCAGCGCTGTATTGTGCCACAACAGAAGCCCAGACGTAGAGAAACATCTCTTGACCTGTTGCAGGTCTGTACTGGTCTAATTGCTTCGTAAGGAGATCAGTATAAATGTGTTTGAACCGATAATCTCCTGCGGCCTGCACACCAGGGGGCAGTCTATCAGAAGCATTTATCTCTTTATATCTGTACTGTAAATCCCACGGCCCTCCTTCGGGGTAGAGTTCTGATGCATAGAGCTCACCACATTCCCAGTATAGCATATCGTGGGCAAAGTAGACAGTTCCACGTGATAAAAGACGTTCCTGGAAAACCCACGCGCGTTTCAAGAGAGGTGATTTAGCGACAGCCTTAAGCCATGGATCGGTAGGCACTATTAAAAATTCCCCATCGAGTTCAACAGAAGGCCATGCGATGTTTACTCGAGTACCGTTTATACCTGTGGGGTCTCGGTCTCGAAAGAACCCTCCATGTGAGTCTGACGAGGCTGCAGCTGCCAGAGTGATTGTGGAATATGTGTAGACCTTTGCCATTGTAGTGGACTGCGATACCCAGTCTTCCAAGTCGAGTTGAATAATGCAGAGAGCATCTATCCATATGTATTCTAGACCGAGACGATTTGTGGCAGCGATGGCATCGCGAAATGTCAAGGGAAGGTCGTGAACTGACATTCCACTGTTTGTCATGGTATCGAAATTGGATCTGAGAAGCTTGGTAAGAGGCTTCTTGCCCCAGCAGTAGCTCAAAGTAGCATACTGAATGTGGGAAGACTCGAACTCAACTTTGTTAGTTTCTATGATTCGTATAGTCTCTGGTGTGCCCTGGGAATTCAGGATAATCTTGACAAGCCGAGCTGGGAGCCAATTTTTTAGCGCAATGCTTCGCGTGTGTAGTTTTTGGCATGAAATATGATTCTCTGAACAGTTTTGGATCCAAGCTGACAAACAGTTGAAACTGGACTCGCTAGATGTGCTTCTTGACGATTTGTTGATCGGTTTGTGACATTGCATGCGAGGATCTGGCATTTAATCAGCTCAGGGTTATCCTATTGAGAGAAACCAGCCACTCACCTTCAGTTTGGAAAAACCGCATATCAATTTGGTTGAGGCTATCGACTAGCTGTCTTCGGAGCCCAAGGCCTTTGGAGAATAGGTCCTCAAATCTGTACGAGATGCGCTCCCAGAATGCCAACATAGGCTCGCCCTGTTTGTGAAGAGGCAACGTTGTATCAAAGTCAGCGAAGGAACCTATCGAATATTCGCCAAGGGCTTTGTCTGAAGTGGCATAGGCGACTGCGAATGCACAAAAGTCACATGCAGCGACAGCCTCGGTGTTATTGTGTGATGCATCCGACTGCTCTTGGAAAACTTTCCATGGTCCCTCGTGAAATGGATAATAACAAATGTCAATTGGTAAAGTTTTAGGCGCCTTCGGATTGGTAAATGCCTGCCGACAAGGCGAGCAAAGCTTGGCGGACATTACGATGTAGCTGACGATGATAGAAACCAAGGTTCGACGCGTCGGGTTGAAGTTCAGTAACATGTCAGACAAGCTATGGAGAGAATAACAGATATGCTAGCAAATGCTTGTCTCTCATTAGTTGGACAGGGGTTTCTCAAGTGGACTGCTTACTGTGGGTTGAGACAACTGGTTCGCTAACGACCCAAAGTTGTCCTAGTTGTGAGGGAAAATCATACGTTTTTTCACTGTTCTTATCTAATAACCATAACTAGATAAGCCGTGTCGGGTGTAGTGATGCATCCTAATCTGTCTTATATGAGGCAGATTTTATTCTTCTTATGGTATTGACATTTGCTCTCTTACAACAAAATACACCCACTTGTGATAAAATGCTAATGTCTGAGCGCTAGGACTGTCATCCTGCTGGCTGCCTGTCTAGCTGACGCTAGCCCGTGTCGTCCTTTATCGATTGTTTCCTCGTCAACTGTTGTTGCATCTGCCAGCGAGACAGCGACCAAAAGTGATACCGCGACATCTACTGCTTCTGTCCATGTCCCGCAGACTACTACCGACCCCGCCAAGTCTGAGTCTACGACCGAGACTGGAACAACTGTAAATGTCGAAACTAGCTCGAGTGCTTCTTCGGTCGAAACAACAACTACAGCCCTTGCCGATATCACTACGACCACAAACCCTATTACCTCTGCTGAGACCACAACCGAGGCCACAACCACCACTGCCACAACTACTACTACGGACGAGGAGCCTGAAGCACTCCAATCAATATACTTGTACGCCCGCGGCAGCAATGACCCCTCCCTGTCATCCCTCGACGGCTCAGGCTTCCCCGTAATCTCCGACACGTCAAGCTCTGAGATAAAATACATTGCCTTTACCGACGACGTCAACTCCCCACTATACTTCACCTTGGGCGAAAGCACTGGTAAGGTTAAGATCGGCAATAGCCCTCGCGCTGGAAATCTCGTTGGGTACTCTTCATCAGGCGACTACAGCTTCGCGCTTGCTGCCGAGACCACGCTTATCGAGGACGGTGGCCTATCTGCTATTGATTGTGATATCGTTGCTGAAAATGGCCTCCAGAGATTTCAGCGCCAGTTCGGAAATCGGGGAAATGCGGACTTTTGGACCTGTGGTTCGAACTTTGTGCTGGTGAGCCCTGGCGTTGACTTTTCCAACAAGTGTCCCCGTGCTGCGATGTCTTACAAGCTGGGCTACATTGAGGCGCGTACATTTAACAAGTAATCTGTTAGACATGTTAGAGATTCAACTGCGATCAATGCGCTATATAAATGTCTCTTATCTTTATCTTCTCTGTATTATACAAGGCAATTTACTAGTCGTTTTCTAGTTTCGATATTGGCTACTTTGTAATAAAGTATATTCATGAGAGAACTAATAATCATTTATTAATGGCTATTAACTCTTCTACCACTTATTCTTCTACCACTCTAGCTGCTTTGATGTTCAAAGATCGCTATACTCACTTTCAGCTTGTCTATTATCAGTAAGAAGATGGTTCCCGGCACTCGCTGATTCAAACTCGATAATAATCTCAGGGTTGCCCTCAAACACAGCAGGCATCGTATGCACAAGATTCCAATAATTCTGGTCGTAGATAGGACTTCCTGAACCTCCATATCGGCCAGCAAATGTGATCTGCGGAACAGGATTCGTATTTCCAGAGACATAGATCGAGATGCCCTGAATGTCAGCCCACGACTTGACATCCCTCTTCGTAAGCGACGGTGAGACGATGAAAGTGAAAACAGAACTACTGGTACCCTTTGGATAGGTCACTTTTAGCTTGTTGGGCGAGACTTGCATCAGGACATGAGCCTCAGAAGGACGGAGCTGTGTTCCGTTAGTGAAACTGTGGGAGTAAATTCTGGATGTGCATTAACTTACACTCAGCCACCCGATGTTATCATTTCCATAAGCCCAATGTGCAACAGCGGGATGGAATTGTCCCTTGTTGTTGGAGGGTCCGTTTGCGCTCTTTGTTCGATACGACTGAGCTCCGATCATCAGGGACTCGCTGAGCCACGCCGTGATATTCCGGGTATCAAGATCGTAGGGTGGATAGTAGGCCTTCCCGTTGTATGTCTTTTCTCCATCGAGAGTCTTCAGTGACTCTTTCACATCATCCGAAAGCAACGAGTTGTGGAATTCAGAGTGAACGGCAATAAGCGGTGCCCAAGCCCAATCACGGGCATGGCTCATAACCTCTGGGTACTGCCATACACCTGCCTCTTTCCGCCCAATAATGGGTGCTAGAAAGTGCGAAAGAATACCAAGAGACTTGGTCATGTCTAATGAGTAAGAACGGTCCCATGGTCCAGCGAGATTTCGCATCTTGGGATTCCAGAGTTGTGATGTGTAATTCCAGACGCCGCGTAGAAGATCAGGGCCTCTTTTGGAAAGAATACTGTCCTCGTGGCCATACTTACACCATAGCGTAAGGCCAAAGAGGGAAATGCCGGTGTAGGTAGCTGAGTTGAACTCAGAAAGTGTGTCATGCATGTCAAAGAGGTCGATAATCTCCTTCGCATAATCCTCTCCAGCTTGTGTCATATTGTCGTCGCCTATCTGGCGACCAGTCCAGCTTGTACCAATTGCACGCATGATTGCAGGGTTACTATAAGATGGATAGAGGTTGTCTCCGTTGATGCCGCCATTCCGGTATGAGTCGCCGATACTGCAGTTGTGAAGACTCTCGAGCATAAGCGCCTTCAGATCGCCAGACAACAGGTCCCCGAACTCTTCATATATCGTGATAAAGCTGAGACCGACGAACCCTCGCCAGTTGGGGTCCCATGAACCGTACGCACGAGCGGGGTACCATGAAGTTCCAACAGTTGGCTCCTCCGGCTCTCGCGTATAGTCGCCGTACCACAAGTCTTTGGGGTTCTTATGTTGGTCCTTGATGATGTATTTGATGATACCCTCAGCCTTTGAAGCATCGCCTTCACCATTTCGTGCAAGAAGTCCGACTGCATACCAAGTAGAGGCTAGTGTCTCGTGGTTCATAGCCGCCTTGGATTCAAGGTCATATAGCTGGGAGATCTTTGGGTCGTAGAATTTGTCCATCCACGCCGTTGAGTCTTCCACCATTGCTTTCGCCTCTCCGGATAGCGCCCATGACTGTGCACAATGCAGAGTCAGGACTCCAAAGACCCCGCTAGAGATCTTCATGTTGGTTTGGAATATTTGAAAGGGTAAGATGTCTTTTTCGTCTAATAATATCAAGAAGGTGACTGATTCCAGTGAGGGAACTCAGCTTCTATAATATGATGAGAGAAAAGTGAGTTGAACTATCACAAAAGATAGAGGCATATAGTGTATATTTATATGACTCATCTCTCCGATTGAATTCGATTCGACATACATCTATTTATTCTGCACTATCGTCCCCTGATCTAAACTCATTTGCACAAAGCAAAACCAGCTGCTATTCTTTCCACATGAGCCATCAAGTGGTTGCCGTTCACCGTTGGAGAAGAAGTGGTACATGCAGGAAGAAGTGCGATCATGAGGCTTTTACTTGCATGACCCATATACTCAATATCGATCCCTGGGATACTGCAACTTCAAGCAAGACCTCTTGGTTGGGGATAGATTATAATTGGCAGTTACACACTCTGAGCATTGTCCCCGTCGTTATTTCCGACGTTTATCGTAACTCATGATACGATGTGGTAGATGAAGTTGTTGGTCGAAGTGCAAGGAACATTTCTTTATTCCCATAAACAACCAGGCCTTGTGACGCCGGAACTGATCCTGACTGTAACCCTGCAGCGCGTGGCGATTGGCAGCAGGCACCTTTCTTTTGCACGAGGGAGTCAGCTGATGTAAAATCTGATGGCTGACGTATAGCAGGGTGGTATTTGGTTCATGTTGCATATTCCAGATGCCTAGACGTTGTTTATTTCACTTTTTCGCCAGATATACCATGTCATCCTTCATATCTAGCAAAAGTCCGTCACCTGGTAGAATGTTTCAATTGGCGGGGCCTCTTACTGGTGTGTGACATCTACAAGAGGCACAGCTAGCTATCGGGGTTGACGATATTTGTTTCTTTTAGCCTAAAACTCTAGTCATGGCGTGAAATCAATACACCCAATTGCAACTTGACATGACTCGTGGCTGGCTCGTCTGCGATTGGGTTGCACAAGGCACATTTCAACGCTGATCCTCCAGACAGTAAAATAACACAGGCCATGTCGCATGATCTCATCTTTCCCTGCTCTTGACATGTGCTGTCTTCAATGTAGATTCCAGGACAGCAGAGGAGATAATGGCTGTTGCGCCGCAACTTAGCTGGTTTCGAGCCTCACCAAGTCCTTCGGCGCGTCTTCGTAGAAAACCCATAGGTACATTCTTGAACGGTTACTAGGTAGTTTGCATCGTCAATTCCCCCGCTCATAGGGCATTTAATTCCAATCTATCGTGAAATGGCAGTCTGGGTCACATTTTGTTTCGCTGTGATCAAGGGTTGGTTCATTTCGAGTTAAATGTCACTTCGAGATTGTTCCTCAGTCTGATACAATTCCAATAAGGTACCAGAAAGGTGGGCCGATAGTGTCATAATAGATGGAATTATTAAGTCAGTTTATGATATTTAGACGACACGCTTAGGTCTTATATTTTCATACTCTAAAGCTTAGAGGCTAACGTTTCTGCTACCTAGTAGGGTTCATCTTAGTATCTGTACAGATGAAGCTGAATCTTGATCCATTGTCCCACAAGATAAGGTTGATACCCTAGACTTATCGTAGAGTATAAAACGTGCTCAATCCTTCTCAACAGCTGCGTCAAGACCAGGGTCTGTCCTATCAAGAACCCTGTCATTAAGAATTTCCAACAACCCAGCCAGTATCTATATGCACTCGACCTCTCGAGGTGGGACTGACTGTGGAGTGTGGAATCTGCTCAAATCTTCTCAACTTACTATATCAGGCTAGAAATGCGATGCGGTCCCTGTGCATCATTCTTGGCTACTCAACACGATACTAAAACTAGGTAATTTTCCGCGTTCTTTTGATCTACTGATAAGAGCCAAGATGTAATGCTACTTAAATGACTACATGGTTTCGAATAAGCGAACCATCTTGATGGTAAGCCAAGGCAAAACGTAGCAGTGTTTCGATTGCCAACATGCTCATTTACTCTCACACTCCACTTGTGTCGGCCAAGAGGCTTTTCTCTTAAATATAAGGCCCCTGATGGAATGCTACAGTTTGCTTTTGACTCTGTCTCAACCCTAACGTACCAGTTGCCAGTCTCCCAACCACCATTGGCATCACTGATCGCTCAGCATGGATTCTCACGGGAGTCCTCTTGGCGCTCGCCACATCCAGAACATGAGCGAAGCTAGCACACTTGAACCCCATTGGGGTTATGCAGACCGCGCTCTTCCATGTGTGAAAGACGTCAAGACCTGCCAGTACCTCGACCTCGTGTATTCCGGCCACGACTTTAGCATGCTTTTCGTTGGAATTTTCTGGGCGATGGCGGTTGGTGTTCTATTGATCTGGGCTTTTAGTCGCAAGATTTTCTCTTCTCCAAGAGCAGATGAATTCATCATCGTGGATAATGAGAAGACAGCTACCTCAACAACAAATCAACGCACGCGGGTAAAAAGGGCCATAGCATCCTTTTTCCGATCCTACCTCTTACCAGATTCGATACGTATCATCTTTGGTCGCACCACACGCTTGCAGGTCACTCTTTTGATGATCTTGACAGCCTATATGATCATAGTCAGCTTTGCTGGTCTCAGCTACCGAATCTGGGTTGTCGCTGTACCAGACATGGAGAGTGTCTACACCACCAGAACAACACTCGGCCCCTGGTCGAATCGAATCGGTGTCCTCGCCTACGCGCTTACACCTCTCACTGTCATGTTGGCTAGCCGCGAATCAATCCTTAGTCTATTGACTGGCGTTCCTTACCAAAGCTTCAACTTTCTGCATCGATGGCTCGGATACATTATCCTCGCCCAGGCCTTACTCCACACCATCGCATGGATTGTCATTGAGACGAAGCTCTACGCTCCACAACCAGCCGCTGCTCTACAGCTAATCACGGAGCTTTACATGATCTGGGGAATCGTCGCGACGCTGCTGATACTACTCCTTTTTGTACTCAGCTTACCAGCTGTCATCCGTCGAACAGGTTACGAATTCTTCCGAAAGGCTCACTATGTATTGGCGATGATCTACATCGGCGCGTGCTATGCGCATTGGGACAAGCTGTCTTGTTTCCTTTACTCATCCCTCCTTATCTGGTTCATCGATCGAGCTCTGCGACTAATCAGGAGTGGATTGATTCACTATCAATTTATGGATGACGGCTCTGTCGGCTTCAAGAGTATTAATGCAGTCATGAAACATTTCCCGGATTCTGACAATGGCGATGTCCTAAGGCTGGATTTCACGCACTCCCAGGATCCTTGGAATATTGGTCAACACTTTTACCTCTGTTTTACCGAATGCAGTATTTGGCAATCGCACCCTTTCACCCCGTTGAGTCTGCCAGTGGTTCAAGATGGAGTTGTCAAACATTCCTACATCCTACGAGCAAAGCAGGGCGAGACAAAGAAGCTCGCACAATTGGCACAAAAACGAGCAGCTGAGAACGGACCGTCAGTGACACCCGTCATTCTTTCCGGATCCTACGGAGAATCCATCGCAGAGGATTTGACACCGGAGACAAACATCCTTTGCGTCGCGGGTGGTACTGGCATCACTTACGTTTTACCTGTTCTTCTGAGTCTGATCTCCCAGCGATCATCACCTCTGCGCAAGGTCCAACTGATCTGGGCTATCAGAAAGGAGTCAGACAAGCAGTGGGTTCGAGATGAGCTAGAATCGATCTATGAAGCCAGTGACTCACATGGTATTGAAGTGCATGTGTATGTTACCCGCGAGACGGGTTGTTCGACGGCCACACATGATACTGTTCAAGGCGACAAAGCAGCCGATGTTGGAACATCTTTGTCGGCACCGTCTGAATCGGATGAAGTAAAGAACGGTATCGACAGAAACGTCAAAAACTCTCATCCAGACTTGAGGAAGATGATTCCTAGCTTTATGGAGGATACTGTCAGAGGCCCAACCACAGTTTTTGCAAGCGGGCCAGGCAGTATGATTAGTGACTTGCGATCTGCCGTCGCAGCTTGTAACTCTGGTGCTCAAGTGTGGAAGGGCAACGACCGTTTCGATGTTTCTCTCATATGCGACAATAGATTAGAGTAGCTTTCATCCTTATTTACTTTGCGCCTAGATCACATAAACCATTGCAATCAAGCAGTGATCATCGCAGTTCTAAGCTTTTAGGCATCTTTGTTGTGACGATACGATCTGTTCATAACCTAACATCAGTGTCAAAATGTAAAATCTTGGACAAAATCGTCTCATTTGGTCAGCAACTAAGATTGGTGCAGATATCAAAATCTACATGGCTGTATCCATTTTCCCCATTTAATTCTTGGGTTCTGAATACAGTGAATACTGGTAAGAATGTCATCACAAAAATTTTCACCCTCTAAAATTTGCATGCCTCAGATTATAAGCAGTAAATGAACCCTACAGACTATCTATAATACTTATTATAATCTTTTGAATAGGGCATCTCACCCCGCCTTAACTGGGAAAGGCAAGTAGCTAAGATACGACAAAACCCCCTCCAAGCAATTTGAGAGGAGAATGTCTTTTCAATATCTCGAAGGAAACGAACACAATGATCATAACCGTCAAGCAATCCGACTCCAGTTAAATGAACCAAACTCTCCGTGTCGTTATCAATCCACCGTTCAACGTCTGACCTCTCGTTAAGCTGGTCGAGGCGAACGATCGGAGGACGAGGCGACGCATGAGAATCTGGAGAACCCTCAGATAATGACGATCGTGCTTCGCTATAAGAGTATATGTAACCCATGGCTGAGATAAGGCTAAATGCGTCGTAGCACATGAGACGTTGTGACTTCCGTGTTGTCTTGAATATGCAAACCGCATGCCACAAGGCCTTTCGCGCTTTGGAACTATTATTCTGAAAAAATTCCCTGAGACGCATCTTCGACTCAAGCATCTGTTCCTTGTTTGCCTGCCATCCAGTGGCGGAATGAAGTGTTTCCAGTGGTATTGGTATCAGTCGTAGAATCGCAATGCAATGGAATATTGTATCTCCTCCAGTCCCCGAATTTGCAAACGTTAATTGCTCAATGATTGCGTCCAATTGAGGGTTCAGGCTCCTCGTATCAAGTTTCTCAAAAGCCCTTTGAGCATCAGTACTAGACTCTGAGCCGAAGTATGATGCAAATGAAGACCGTAGAATCTTCGATGTAAGCAGTTGGTGGGAAATATCCCTCTCATCGAGATATAGTTCGATGAGAGCAACCTTGCAAGGGAAAGGATCTCTAGTAGTCAGCCCATCGGAGCGACTATGAAGATAGCCTTGTCCACTGATGACGGGTTGCGCCTCTACACAAGTCTCCAGTTTGGACTTCCAATCAAGAGCATTTCGAGTCTTCCACAACCTCTCATCGCAAGGTAGCTGTTTTGTAGCGTCGGGAAGGTTGATAGACAAAGGAATGAAAAGAAAGATATGTCCTAGACATTCCAGGAGTCGAACACACGTAACCAAGCGTATCTCACTTTCAGTAGTGAGCCATGCTTGCCAGGCACCTTCAGTGCCAACGTCAGGTTGACTTTGGTGTCTTCGTTTATTCGCCCTGCTAAGCAAGTCCCAGCATAGAGTTGAAAGACTGCTTCGCTTGTGTTTTAGCACGACTTTGTCTCTGTGGGAATTAGAAAACATCCACAGAACATGCAAGAGAAAAACACTCTGAACTGTAGCAGTTTCGACTTGTGTTATATGATTAGATAGCTGAGAATGGAAAGTCAGCAGCTGTGTATCATAGAGACGCGTTATGACTTACACCCTGTTCGACAGCTCGAGCAAGCAGATCAGAAAGTGCAAGATTATATTCTTCTGCAACTTGAATCTCGGAGTAGTGGCTCCCAACAGCTGCTACGGCTAACAGTAGAAGCCATGATAGGCCCGGGTCTTCTATGCGAGAGGGGTGTAGAAAGGGAAACTGTGGATCAAAGTACTCAAAGTAAAGCTCCACAAAGGCATGGAGGATGTCATGAGGGATGGCTTCCGTGAAGTTGTCGCGCTGTTGTGTCTTGTAGAAATCATTCAACCCTTCGACAGCTTGTTGCGGAATATCATGGATGTGTCCAAAAAGCTCAGCTCTAGCCATTTGAATGCCGATGTCCTGGAGCTTGGGAAAGGGAAGGCATGGCTTGGTGTAGCTAGAGCATATATGTTCGGGATGAATATAGGTCTGAGGGTCAGTATGCTTATCTATTGTCGACGATGGTGGTATGGCTGGAGCTGACACTGTAGCAAGGTGAGTAGTAGGTGAAGCTGCGTTCTCAACTACTATTGGAGATGTATCCATCAGGTCTGGCAGGTTAGGAAAGCCCAGCGGAATCTCCAAGCCCTCGGCAAGCCAAGGAAAAGAAGAGCTGTCCATCAACGGATTCCAAGGCATCCATGGAACACCCGGTATAGGAAACAGACCACTGAAGTTCTCGTGGGATAGATGTTGCCTGGGCTGCCAGGTAGATGGAGAATTATTTGCGACAGTGGTGTATAAGGTGGGGACATTACTGATACCAGAAGGAATTGGTGGAGCATCGTTCCATTCATTTGGCATATTGTAATCATCACAGGGCATTGTGTCTTCGTCCCCCAAGTCTGTAGCCTGTGCTGTAGAAGGCGACGATAGTGCTCCATGCTGATCATCAGAAGACTTGGCAGAGTTGTAGATACACACAGTACCTCTTGCTTTGCATCTAGAACATGGGTTGCCTCCGCTACAACCTTGCTTCAATCTTGAACAAGTAACACAGGCCTTACCACGGGGACGACGACCTCGGCTGTGAGACCCTGATCGGGTATCATGTAAAGTCCGATGACGAACAAGAGTATCGCTGACACCTATTAGCGTGATGAATCGCTTTCATCTAGAACGTTATTATTTTACTTACTGGCGAGGAAAGGACTTGGAGCAAACATCACATTGGAACGGCTTGTGACCCGTGTGCCGAAGAAGGTGTCGGTCTCGGTGCTCCCGGCGTTGAAATCTTTCCCCGCAATGCTCGCAAGATAGGCCACTCGGCTCCATCTTTGGTACTCCGTCGGTTTGCCGTGCTGTAGATGTTGTTCTCACGGAGGAATTGCCAGAGGGAGGTTGAGGAGGGAAGCGGTGGAGAGTTGCTCTCGGACATAGCCAGCGGGGGTTATGATGACACAACTATTTACCCCGTCGGCCCCGCTCACTTAGACTTAGTCTCGCTTATGTACTAAACCTAGTAGATGCTCCTTGTCATTATTGACTTTTTGTAATTTCCGACATCTCTGAGCAAGGTTACAATGAAAATGACAAATTCTACTCTTGAATGGTTTGGTATGTTTGGCTTGAGTCTCTCAGACATGTATGTCTTCGTGCTGATAGCAATCATATAGGTGCCACGACGTACCGCCTGCGAACAAGAGGTGTCACAATCTTTCTTGATACTTGGCTCGATAGACCCTCCGTATTGAAAACATATATTCCAGTTGATGATGTACAAGAGGCTGACTACATCTTTATCTCTCATGCCCATTTTGACCAGTGAGTAATTTAACAAAAAAAGACCAGAATGTGATGTTAACAACGAACTCAAAGTCTCCCTGGTGCAGATCGCATCGCTATCAAAACTGGCGCCATCGTCATAGCAAACAATGAAGCGATCAATCTTCTGAGAGAAGCTGGTGTCCCCGACCATCAACTCTTCCCAGTTCAAGGTGGCGAGCGTATCCCGTTATTCACTCGTGAGACTTGGGATCAAGCCAAAGCCGACCCATCACTATTCTCCCCCGGATTGCCCAATGCACCAAAACGGCCACTTGACAAACTCGCAGCGCTCTCGGTGGACGTCTGGCCTTCGCTCCACTGCTTCATGCCAGCAGACCATCCCGAAGTTATAGATACGGCCACTGTCTACAAAGGCACTGCGAGTCCGTATAGTTGCACTCTTGATATTACCATCGGGATGAAATATGGCCTGTTTCAACTTGGCCAGCTCATGCCACCCGAGAAGCTTACTCCAGGTCATCGTTCATTCATTGAGTACGTGAGTGACAGGAAGCGGAATGTCATGTCTCATTGTGATGGAGGCCAGTTGATGTTCAATTTCGTGATTGGAGACAAAGCGTTACTATGGAGCGCCCATCTAGGTGGTTATGATGGTATTCTGAAGAACTTACAGCCAAAACCTGATATTGCCATCATGGCTATCGCTGGAAGAGCAAATCTCAACGGCAGGCCTTTCGATGGTTCCGCAGCTGAGTTTGCGGCTATGAAGGTCGGCTGGCTTGGGAACCCATCTCAGGTAATTTGGTGTTTACATGATGAAGCGTAAGTATTATTGTCTTCCTTTATCCTGCCTAATTTGATCGCTTGTGATGACAAAGACATTGACTAACATTTCGAAGATGCATCCCACCGTGGAGGATCCACACTCAGGCAGCTACAAAGTCCGTCGAGGATAATGGCAAAACGAAAGTTTTGACAATGGATCATGCTCAGCCAGTTGAGTTAGATATATAGCGGCTGCATATTAGAAACTCTACTAGTTATCGGTTCTTTACATGAAGGAAACTCAGTGTGATTAAGTCTCTATCTCATAACCTGTCATTCATCATTCATAATTGTTTACTCATAAGAAACATCGTAATGTACCTTTGCCAAAGACTCAGATTAAACCGTTCTCAGTTACCCAGCTGCCCATGTCGTCGTTGACCAATGGACACATTGTGACTGAAAAGGCATGAGTCGGGTATTTCCCCGCCCCCATTGCCCCGTCGGGTTTAAGTAGACGCTACCCTGTGGGGATGATAGCAAGGAGTTGGTGTTTTCCGCCTTCCCATCAGCAATTTTCTGTTGATTTTGTCCTTGAGGGTGCTTGGCTATACATTATCGGCTCGGCACGGCCTACAACTCGGTAGCTCTAGTCATCTTATCTCCTCAAATAGGATATTCAGCACCGAGTTAACTGTGTTTCCAGTAATCTTATCCTGTCTATCTGGCCTGTGTTTTGTTCAATTTGAAATATTTGAGTATTCGTGTTTTCAATTATATCCTGCGGTTTCTTGGAACACACACTAAGCCGAGTCATCTATCGGAATTCAGCTTACTATGAACCAGACTAACAATTTTCTCTCGAACGCGAAAAGTACGGCAGGTCAGGATGTAAACTGCAAGAGCCCCAGTGGAGATTACCAGGTCGAAGCACTTCCAGATGCGCCAATATCTTCTCTTCCGATCGAGGTAGAATATCCCGAAGGTGGTCGAGAAGCATGGCTCGTCGTTCTCGGTGGCTGGTTTGGTCTCTTCTGCACATTCGGCCTTGTCACCTGTGTCGGTGTCTTTCTTGAGCATTATCAAACTGGGCCCCTATCAGAACACAACCCAAGTACCATCAGCTGGATTACGAGCTTACAAGTATTTATCCAAGTTGGTGGCTCAGCAGTGGTAAGTAACATGTTTCGAAATCTAGTTCTATCGACGACTAAACGCTGATATTGAACTATCCTAAAGTGGGGTCGTGTTTATGATTCATACGGACCTCGATGGCTTCTTCTCATTGGAGCTCCTGTATACTGTTTTGGATTGATGATGCTGTCCTTGTCAACCCAATATTACCAAATCCTTCTCTCCCAGGCCGTGGTCAGCTCCTTGGGTTCTGGTGCTGTCTTTACCGCATCCCTAACCTCGACGACATCGTGGTTCAAAAAAAGGCGGGGAACTGTCTTTGGTATCGTCAACTCAGGATCATCAACTGGCGGCATCGTCTTGCCGATCATGTTGTCTCGTCTATTCAAGCTAATCGGCTTTGGGTGGACTATGCGAGCAGTAGGCTTACTATTCCTGGCTCTCATGACAATCTCATGTCTTCTGATCAAGGCGAATGGTATCCCGAAGCCCCGCCCCTTCAAAATCTCTGACTACCAGCGCTGCTTTAAAGAGCCTGTCATGGTTTTAACAATGACTGGCGGCTTCTTGTTCTTCTGGGGCATGTTTCTGCCCTTGAACTACATCATCATACAGGCAAAGTCGAGTGGAATTTCGCCCGATCTCGTTCCATATCTCTTGCCTCTGATCAATGGTATCAGTCTGATTGGCCGTCTGACAGGAGGCGCACTTGCGGATGCCATCGGCCAGTTCAACTGTATGTTATTAATCACCTCCTTCACTGGAATCCTGACACTTTTCCTTTGGATACCAGGGAGTCAAAGCACGGCAGCTATCATAACATACGCAATTACTTTTGGCTACGGCTCAGGTGGCTACGTCTCTGTCTTTCCCGGGTGCGTCGCACAGATCAGCCCAATCGAGGAGATTGGTACGAGGATTGGACTTGCTGCGCTGGTTAATTCCTTTGGAGCTTTGACGGGAAGTCCACTGGGCGGTGCATTGATATCCGATAAGAGTGGAAGCGGGAATAGCTTCATTGGATTGCAATTGTTTTGCGGTTGTACCATGATCGCTTCAGTATTTGCTTATGGAGCCGCACGCTGGTCTCTGGTGGGTTTCAGGTGGACAAAGGTGTAGCTTGAAGCATGTTTATTGAGTAGACAGGCGGGTTTCATAAGAACTGATACTGATTTAGTCGTTAACATAAACATTAGATCACTCTTAGTGTTTGTGTAGCCTAAAAGTGGTGTAATAATTTCATCTGGATTACTTTGAGTCCCTTTTTTGTTTTGCTACCCGCTTGAGGAGACTACTGTATAACGTTACTCAATGCTAAAGTTAAAACGAAGATACGCGTAAAACGAGCTATCCTCCACAGTAACGAGAACAAACACTCGCTACTAACTCAGTTCAGGAGCTTCGTCCTTCGGTTGCCAACCAAATAACCCAAGACACTTGACACCAATACCGAGCACGAAGAGAACTACTCGCAGACCCAATATTATTGCTTTTCCAGTCAAGCTATCAAGATCAGGTAACTGTCATGATATTAGCTCGGTGTCTTAGCACAGAAAGAAGAACATGGATCATTCATACCTGCTGATTCGTACTCTTCTTGACCCAGTCAAAAGCCCTTGGAATCATGGATTTCTCATAAACCGCCAGCTGTTGCTTCACTTGATCGTCTGTGACATTTCCATGAGAATTCTTTAACCGAGCAAGCTCCAGTAATGGCTCGAGTGCATCAGCCGTATCATGGATAGCATTGTTTGCACCCATGCCTCTTGATGGAAGCATGGGATGAATGGAATCGCCTATCAGCCAGACTCGTGAGTTTGCAATAGTAGGGTCCGACTTGTTCTCATTCTTGGCCAGAAGTCGTTGTCTCCAGTCAACTGGGGTGTCACTATTGGCGTATCTCCAGGGTGTGGTCAAGATGGCTGTTTCATCAACTGCATCCACGATTTTGAGACATTCAGAATGAAATCCAGCCTCGATGAGCTTCTCCCTCATTAACCCTTTCTTGTCTTTGACCTGATCCAATGTAGCTGATTCGGGTCCTGTTGTCCACGACACGCCCAAGAACAGTGATGCCTCTTCCTCGCCATGTTTCCCGGGCTTCCCAATAGCGTGTTTCGAACTCGGAGATTTCGAGGTGAAGCTATCGGGAAGGTATACAGCAGAGAACATCATGGCCTTGGAGTTTGCAGTATAGATGGTGCCCTTTTCAACAAGCTGATGTGGTAGTGTCTCGAGTACAGGCCATGACAGATGGCATTTACCCAAGAACCCTCCATGGCCGGGCTTGGCGTCGGTGATGATATTGTTCAGTCCAATTTGCTTGTTGACACGGCTTCCGCTTCCCTCGGCCGCCATAAGTACGTCGCAGTCATGGTGGGAGCCGTCATCGAAATGGACCCTGACGCTGCTCTGTCCGTGTGCTTTACCTTTCAATACCTCATAACGGACATATTTCTTTCCATACTCGATAACTCCTATCTCTTGAAGTGGTTTTTGGAGGAAATCCCTAAGACGTACTCGCGCAACCGGGGCGCTC
Source organism: Fusarium asiaticum (assembly GCA_025258505.1). Classification (NCBI taxonomy): domain Eukaryota; kingdom Fungi; phylum Ascomycota; class Sordariomycetes; order Hypocreales; family Nectriaceae; genus Fusarium; species Fusarium asiaticum. The sequence goes on along the minus strand of CP088257.1, from coordinate 11,805,828 downwards.
TTCTCATATAGAGGGGCTTTGCTCAAATCAACCAGAACTTTCAGATCGGAAGGGCTGAAAATGCAAGGTGCTGACGAGACCACACCACCGGATTTGCCGAACAAAGGGAGAAGAGATGCAAATTGATCTTTCGTCAAGCAAGCCCTGAAGCCGGCCAAGGCATACGCCCCCAGACGGATTTGGTAGCCTCCTCGTTCTGAGCCCGCTTCGTCGCGTTCAAAGACTGAGACATCGATTTGGTTGTTGGATTTGTTGATCAGACCGTTTGCCAGACATGCGCCAGCAAGACCGCCGCCGATGATGGTGACTTTGAGAGGTGCCATTGGGTGAAAGCTCGGTTTAGTAAAATGTATACAGAGGATAAAAAGAATAGTTTATAAGTGGTGTACACAACACAAGACCGAAACGCTTTTTATTTTTATTTTTATTTTTTTTTAGCTTGAACTTGAGAATATACTGCCAAGATTATGACAACAGTCTTTTATCCCCCTTTTACTCAAGACAAGTCAGATTATTTGAATTGATCTCCATTCTGCCCATTACCATGTCGTTGGCTTCCGTGTTGACGTGTCGCAAATAACCAGATACGTACTGGGAAGAGGGTAGACAATAATACTAGTGCGCTCTTGTGCCATAAGTTAGCCAAGACTGACCCAGTATTTGTCTCAAGTATCGGATCGGGTCCGGCTTTTATACAACCCGTCTTCCGGAATGTAGATCGACAGTCCAAACGCAGCTAGTACCCCGTCGGCCCCGTCGCTTTCTCCCTTGACTCATGAATGTGACAGTTGGACGTTGGCAGGGTATCAGAGAGTTTGACCGGTTGGAGGATAAGAGACAAAATTATACGACGTAAACCTTGACTTATTAGACTGCTTTTTTGTCTATGTACCCTGACCTGAGACTTGGGGTGGTACGTTGTCTGTTTCCACTACACACTCAGCCACTAGAGTTTTGTAGCATCGTTGTTAACGGTTGTGCCACAGCAATTGGACCCCAGACTCGACGCCACACGAACTCAGCTGTGGCTGGACCGAGTCATGCTTACTGGTTAAGCGAACGAACGACGACTCAGTCGGTCCGTGCCGCTTTGTGTCAGATTGTCAGACTGTCAGCCCCAGCCTCATTCTGTTTTTTTTTTCTTCTAGAGATGGGAAATCCAACTGGGAAGAATCACAGATTGAGACCTCGATGTCTCAAAGTAGGGCTATCGTGAAGACAATTCCTCATGCCTATCTTGGTCAAGTCCAATTGAGCATCGAACATATCCCTCACTTAGCCTTTGCTCCTCACCCCTGAAGCGAACGCGCTTACGCTTACATTTCGAAGCATAATCGCTCACGACTGGCCGATATTTTTCGCGTACAACATGAGGCGATCGGCACCCCAGGAGTACCAAAGCATCGGTCTCACCCGCTTTGAAGATCAACCCAACATTGCTCCATCGCCTGGCAGAGAGGGCTCTTATCTTTCACCCCGGTCTGAATTCGATTCACCTCATGTGGACCCATTCAGCCCTAACTTGCATGACCCTTTCGCCCCAGGAGGTAGAGAACATAGTCAGGTCAATCTGCTGGCCGCTGACCGGACACATCACTTGTCTGCTGGACTCGGTGTCTACCACCAGCTCGGTCCCCCGGCACAACCTCCGAAAGGTCCATGGTGGGAAAGGCTTGTAAAGAATAAGTGGTCCATGGTAGCATGCCTCGTTCTTGGGGCCGCAGCTGCCGTGGGCCATCATATTCTCTACAGCCATCTCCACAGTCGCATAGCCACAAACCAGCAATGGTGGCTCCGACTGGGCCAATTCCTGGCCTTTATTGCAAAAGCTAGTTTCGTGGTTGCTGTCTTAACAGCTCATCAGCAGGTCGCTTGGAGTGCTGTAAGCCAAAATAGCTATACCGTCCATGCTATCGACTCTCTTTTCGGCGCGGCCCACAATGCTTTCGAACTCTTTAACAGAGAGGCATGGAAGAAGTCGGCATTCGCTATGGTTCTTGCTATATACATCTGGATGTCACCTGCCGTAGTCATTTTTACTTCGGCAACACTCAGTGTAGTAACAGATACGAGAGCCGAACATGGAAATTGCCCATCCGTCCGAACCCTCAACTTCAGCAATGACGCCAAGAAAAGCTGGGACGATGATAAAAGAGCCAAGAACGAGACCATGCGTGGAATCTCACTGTCAATGTTCAATCAAGTTATAGCAGACAGGAACTCTCCCTATCATTTCGACTACTGGCTCCAGTCTGCACCGCCGCTTGATTCCATCGCGTCGAGGGTCTTGGCCGGAGGACAACCGATCCAGAGAGATGAAGTGGCTGATGAGATCTGTGGAGAAGACTGGGACTGCTCCACCACTATTACCTTTCTTGGGCCCGGATACAAGTGCGAGCAACTGGCCAAAGGCACCAATTCAACAATGAAAAGCTTCAAAGATTACAGGACACCCTTTAATCTTACCGCGATGTTGCCCGTCGGAAATGCGAGCTTATATGTCGTTGCGGATTTGGGGGAATACAAGGTGAATCAGATCAAAGTCGACGAGAACAACAAACCAGTGGTGAAGCCTCCATTTCCCAAAAACTTGGGTGCTTTGAGAACAGAGCCAGTACTCTGGATGGGTTACGTTGAGGTGGATAATATAGACGAAACGCATGCAAAGAATCGAAGCATGAAGGGCTGGAACACAGACTATACACCAGTCATCACTGCCTGTGAGCATTGGGAAATTAATTATACCGTCAACCTGAATTATACAGGTGGTCGCCAGTCATACAAAGTCACCAATCGAGATTACAAACGAAAGGTTATCAACACGACATATATCGACGAGTCCTCTGTCAACGACGGAACCCTCGACCCGATATTTGCTGAGCCTGTGGAAAACTATGTCTTCCCAAAGGACTGGCCATACTACCGCAAAATAACATCGTACCACTCTCTAGGAAAGAAGATCCGCGATCTTCTCCAAGGGTCGATCCAACTACCAGGACCAATTGCACACTCATCCATCACAACTTCGAAGCTGGTCGCCCGTCCTGAGTCTTTACCTGTTCCTAATTTCGAGGACGCCTTACAAAAGCTCTATGAGGACCTACTCATATCCCTTCTCTCAGACCCATTGCTACTTGCTGTTGCTTGGGCTTCGCACCCAAATGAGCTTTCGGGTCGGGGTCCTGGTGGACCTGATACAGAATACCCATGCATTCGTATGCGCACAGGCAGTTACTTCTTTTACAATTGGGGTGTCCTTGTATTTGTGTATGCAGCGTCGTTTCTTGTTGGGGTTATGGGTGTGGCATATGGCCTTGTAGTAATGTGGCAAGATGGAGTGAAGGAGCTACGAGAGATGTCATTTTCCTCGATCGCCAAAACGACGCAGAAGATGGATCTGGACCAAAATGAGAATAGAAGAAGCAGAATACGGGCGGTTGAGGAGCGTCCTGGTAGTGGTATATTTGAGTTTAGGGTTGAAGATTACGATCGATGGGGTGGTAGTAAGTTTCCTCGGACCAGAGAAATCTAACTTGAGAGGGATACTTAGTTTTCCAAATGCTACTATAAAACAATGTCCTCTGTGTTACTTTTGTCCAGGCCAGACGTATTTCGTGAATTCACACGATTTTCTTATTATAGAGTATTCTGTCTATTACAAAAACAAGAGAAAGCAAAAAAAAAAAAAAAAAAACCACCCAATATGGATCCTTTACCCCGCTTTCAAAGTGTAAGCAATCCTCGAAGCGAGGCATGAAAAAGCGCAAGCTGACACTGCTTTCTTTATCGCACTATCTGTCGATGGAGCCCAGACCTAATCAACTGAGTAACGGTGCTTGTGAATCCGGTAACCCCCAATAACGACTCAGGTGGCATATTTCTCTGCACAAGGATAGAAGTCCGATTAATAACCGCAAGGGACTTGCTGGCAAAATGGCTGATATTGATGAGGCTATCGAACATGCGAAAAACTCGATTGCTGCCGATCCAACAAACGTCGTAAAATTAAAACAACTTGGCAGCCTTCTCAATGACAGATATGTTAGCACTGGTATGGTGGTGGATCTTGATGCGTCTATTCTTGCGACCAAGCAAGCTATCGATGCAATAACAAACGACGATATCGATTTGGCAGATTGCTCCAACACTCTCAGTTACCGGCTTCAAGACAGATTTCTAATCACTGAAGACAACACAGACCTTGAAGAGGCTATACGAACGGCACAAAAGGCGGTTGAGCTAACGACTACGACAAGGTCTGAAAATGCGAGATATTTAAGTAATCTCGCCGCGTCATTAAAGATGATGTTCTCGGTTACGGGAGAGCCAAGGGACATGGAAGATGGTATTGTACTGGCAAAAAAGGCCATTTCTATAACGACAAGCAGTGACCTGGAACTACCCAAGTGGCTAAATAATCTTGGAAATCATCTCAGCAACAGATACTTGGTCACAGGTTCCATGGAGGACTTGGAGGAAGCAATCAATTTGAACCGGCGTGCAATTGCCACGGCATCAGACATCAAACTGCAAGCTCTTTTCTTAAACAACTTGTCGGCCAAGTTAGATCTCAAGGCCGAAGTCAATGGTGATTCGAACACATACGAGGAGGCGATCGAAGTTGCAAAGAAGGCCCTCGCCCTGACGCCAGATGGACATCCAGATCAGGCAAAATGGTTAAATAACCTCGCGACTCATCTGATAGAAAAGTTCGACAGATCGTGGGACTTGGACGACTTGCGAGATGCCATCAATGCTGCAAGTAAGGCTTCAGATCTGACTCCAAACGGGCCTAGCAAGGCTCGATATCTCGAAGTGGTTGCAGGTAGCTTGAATCGCAAATACGAAAAGATGGGCCTGTTGACAGATCTAAAAGAAGCTATTCGCCTGGGTGAAATGGCTCTTGAAATGCTTCCAACTCACCATTCAAAAAGGCCACAAGTAGTCTCCACCCTTTCAGATCTTCTCAGCAACATGTACCTGCGAAATGACACGATCCAAGACTTGGACAGAGCGATAGAACTGTCCAGAGAGGCTGCTAATGCAAATTCTGATAACAACCCCTACAAAGCAATATATCTCGACAGGCTTGCAATGCAACTGAACCTTAGATCAACAAAATCTCGGACAGACCCTCACCTTTGGAAGGATTTGGAAGAGTCCATACAACTGGAGAGAATGGCAATTGCCATCGCAGACAAGAATCGCCCAACCTGGTCTTTCAAGAATAACCTACAGTCTATGCTCATAATAAAATATGACTTGACAAAGGAAAAACCAATTCTCGATGAGTGTACTCGACTCCAGAGAGAAGCACTCGACGAAATTCCAAAAGATCATCAATACCGATCGGAAATGCTCAACACCCTAGGTTATCGTCTCAGAGATGCAGCAAAGAACGATGAGGACCTTGAGAAGGCTTCAGCGTGTTTTCTCGAGGCGTTACAGAACAAAAATGCTCCTACAATAACTCGAGTGAGAGCTGGCTCGGCTCTACTGCAGTGCTGTCCTGATAAACAGAAAGCTTACCAAGCTGCGCAAGTCATCATGGGTCTTTTACCTCAATTGATCACGAGATCACATGAGACCTCGGATAAACAGCACGCTGCGGGTATGAGGGCTGGTATGACCTGTAGTGCTGCTGCTGCAGCGTTACAAGCAGATAGGCCACTCTTCGAGGCACTACAGGTGCTTGAGCTGGGGCGCGGTGTGCTTGCGAAGTACAGCGAGGAGATGTTGTTCGATCCCGTAAAGTTAGGTCTTCTATCAACTGAACAAGCCAAGACTTATAGCCACCTGCGTGATGAAATGCAGGTTTCGAACACTGT